>MU225479.1:2029593-2041636 GCA_018584345.1 Thuja plicata
CTAGAAGTGCTTAGCTAATCTAATTTATCCCTTCAAAGAAGGGGCTTTGTGATAACTATTATTTTAATTTTATCTTAATATGCATTAACATATTCTAATGTGGGTTTAAGGTAAGGTCTCTATAAATAGATTTAGCAATACTAGGATGTAAGTTACTCTAACCAAAATTATACATCTTATATGATTAGAATGTATCATACTAACGATTATCAAAGAGAATTAGCAAGGGTTCCTCTAGTGGTTTTGTGTGTGCAGGAAAGGGCAATGGACATCAAATACAAGAGTTTGAAATAAACCATCAAGTACATAGATTATATTCTAAGTTTAGCCTTAAGGGTTTTACCAACGAGATTGTCTGATGTAGGCCCTTTGTAACCACTTTTAAGATTAGAGATTAAAGGATAAGCCCTTGTATCTTGAAGCTTTGTAAATGAAGGAATGCCTTCATATTCATGTGTAAATGAGGGAATGCCCTCATAAATAATAAAATGTAATTCGTAATTTGGACCCATGGTCCCCGGCTAGATTGGAGGTTTTCTTCTCCATTATTTCCTACCAGTGCCTGCAGTGAATAGAGTTATTTGTAATTTTTTTTAATTTAATATAATTTATGGGCCTCAGCCTTTTACCGATCAGAAAAATAAAATAACAACAATTAAAGGTAAATGATTAAAAGAAAATGCGACATAATAATGATAATGCAAAAATTAGGATCCTTTGTGAAGGAAAAGAGTTTCTCTTTTATAGAAATTTCTCTCAAATTGACGGTCGAGATCGAAAGAAAAGAGTGGCTCAGATTCGATTGAAGAAGCACAATCCATGTGCAAGCAATGTGATTGGTCAAAAGAGTCAGTTGACTGAACTAGCTGATCAGTTATTTTGGAAACTTCCAAAATCAATTTTTATTTAACTAAAATATTTCCAAAATGATAAATAGTGGAGAATCAGTTAACTAAGTGGAACTGGATTGTTTCCATTTTGACAATCAGTCAACTGAATTTGATGATGTCATATGCATTTTTAATAATTTAAATTATTTTCAATGCATATTTGTTTTTATTAATTAATTTAATTTCCTTTTTTGATTTAATTTATAATTTAGCAATTTTATTTAATTAATATATTAGAATATCAATTAAATAATTAACATAAGGTTTATTTTCCAATGTAATGTGATTTTAGGGATTAATTAATTAATCAAGTAAGATGGTTGACTAGGACCTAGGGTTTAGGTCAGATCAGTTTGAATTTGATGAATTGCATGTTTGATTTAGGACTTAGGGTTTAACAAGATTAGGGTTTCTTCATTAATGGTTGAGATTGGGAGTCTAGGGTTTAGATGACCATTTTTATGTGATTACAATACCTAGCCACCTTTTTCCTTAGAAATCTCTCTATGACCAGATCTAATGGTTACCTTATAGAACTCTTCAGTATAATCCTTCACACCCAGATCCTTCTACTTTAGGTTCTGCAACCTCTTGAATAACTCTAATTCACATTCCTCAAGTATGAATTTAGCCTTCAAATTTGCAACCATCAGCCTCCACTGAGTGATCTTCATTTCTCCTTCTTCCTCTCTATTTTTCTGCAATTCTTTTCACCACAAAGCTGCATGTCCTTTCAACTAACATTCCAAGGATCTTATATGTCTTCTAACTCAAAGTATTCTTCCAACTCACCTATCCAATAAATCAGGTCCTTTGGATTCAATGTACCTGAGAAATTAGATACTTCCAACTTATATCCAACACTGAGCCTTTCTATAGGTCTCACCAATCGGTTTGATCCATCACTCTCAATAGATATAGAAAAATATATAGATCTAAATCATTTTGTAGCTTCTTCAAAACCATCTTTAGATCCTAGATTGCGGTGCAATCCAACAAAAATAGTCATGATTCCTTCCATAACCTCATTCCTCAAATGAGTCATCTCACTCCTAATCTCTTCTTGGAGATCTTCCTTTGTCTTCTCATACAACCTAGGGTTCATTCTCCTCAGTGGTATCCTTCAATATCTAAGGTGTAACTGCCTCAAATTGGTGATCTAATTCACTGATATAATACCAAAACCCTAACAAAACCCTAGTTTTCAAGAACAACTCAAAAATTAGCAACAAATATTCTTTCCAGCTACCTTGTGCAAATCCTTCGATGATGCCACTCAGATCCAGTCTCTGCTACCTCTCAATTATGCCACAATATTTCCACAGTTCTAGAACTTGAGATCGAAGCTACCATAAGATCAAAACCTTCACTCTGATACCATCTGATGCAATCAAGGATGGAGAATCCCCAATAGAGATGTCAAATCCTTGCAACAGTTATCAACACAATGAAAAACAATAAGACACAACCAAAAAAAACATGATTTGCTTCCAAACAATAGATTTATTACTCAAAATTTCATCATACATGTCGATCTGTAAGGCCTTCCTGATTTTAGCCACATATAATGAAAACCTGTCAAAAAGATCTACCCAAGCCCACAAGATAATCCAACTTCCCAATTCCCCCTAGAATACATCACACCAGGTCGGCCTCAAAAAACTATTACAACCCCAAGGCAAATGTGTCAGACCACTCAACCTCAAATCACAAAACAATACAACAAATAAATGCTTTGCATTGAGAAATCCAATAAGCAAGTTGACCATACATAGAACCACCTCGAGATCCATGCCATTTAGCTCTAATGATTAGAACAATGACTGCAACCTCAATCAATCACCCGATTAAATCAAAGAGCTAGTGTCATAAAGAATTGTTGGAATTATATGATGTGCCTAGTGACTGAGAGGGGGGGTGAATCAGGAACTAATAAAACTTAATCCTTTTAATCCACAATTAGATTAACTTATTTGTTTGCATGCATAGAACTTGAAAGTAAAAGAATCATACAAACTACATAACACAATATTTGGTTACCCAGAAACCTTCCAAAAGAAAGTAAAACTGGGGTGGGGATGATACCCACAAGATTTAGTACTGCAGTATAAATTTAGCCTATTAAAGCTTCCAATGACTACTTCTAATAGTCTACTCTGTTAGGAGCATAGAAAGGACTGTTAGGTCCACCTTGTTAAAGGATTTTTCTGATCCACCTGTGAAAATGAATTAGTGAAGTTCTTCTTTGTGCAATAGTGATTGTTGAATAACATCCTTTTGAATATAACTGATCACTAGGTTGTGATAGATGAGACTCTATTGTCCTGAATATTTCTGTACTTAACTCAAACTGTCATTTGCATGCCTTATGCATACATTCTCATAATTATCTTCTACTTCTAATCCATCATTAGATAAAATAAAATATCTTACATATATATCTTTATCCAACAAATAACTTTGTAAGTCAGCTTGCAATAAACAAAATTATATTTAACAATATATGCAAAGTCGGCTTCAAGCTGTCATTCGGGTCCAAAAGACTACTCAGGTGATAAAATTTCACTCGGGCGATGATGGTCACTCGGGCGATGCTAAACACTCGAGAAACACTGAACACTCAGGTGACATTGATCACTCGGGCAACATTGGATGACTAAGTGTTTTGACACTAATTGACAATATGTATTTACATAAGGTCTACAATCTACCCCTTTGGCATTAGTGACAAAAACACTTATCATTGAATTCTGTATCTGATATGTCAAAACTCCCCCTTACTATCTGCTCGGGTTTTGAATCTGTTTCTACTGCTCGGGTCCAACCCACTCTATTTTTGTATTTTCCAAAATTATTTTTGTAAAGTATATTTTCTCCACTATTCTTTGTTCATGTGTTTCCTCAATGAATATTTACAGTGATATCTCCTCAATTGATTACCATACACTGATATTTCCCCCTTGTTTTTGACAAGAATTCCAAAAGTGATATCTACAAGGTTATCCCGAAGTAGGATAGGAAGTCACTATGTACCTTCAAAATCTAAGATAGAGTGTTGTCCCAATTTTTCTATAGCACCTTCATGATGTGCAATTCAACTTGTAGCTCTGCAGACAACTCTATCATAAGCTCGACAATTGAGAAATTATTGTCATGAATGAGTGTTTTAGCATGTGCTATTCATTCTGCATTCTATCCATGTGTGGTAGGAGTTGAATCTAGATTGTTGTAAGTGATTCTCTGGTCCTTGCTTCTTCTCTCAGCAATTCAGCCTGTAGATCGGTGAGATACTTGATCTTAATGAAGTGAGCAGAACTAGTGCTTGGGTCAAGTGCTGGTCTTGCACTTTCCTTCATGTCTGCATCGGTCTTTACTAACTTGTTCTTAATCTCCATAGTAAAGTTACAGGTGTCACTCAACTTTAAAAATAGTGCTACCACATTTTTCACAGTGGTTTCTAGAGTACTGATGATCTTTGTAAGCTGCACCCAATCAATTGCAATCTTCTTTGCAATATTTTCTAGAACCTTGTTCTCAAATTTCTTCTCCACATTCTCAAGTAATTTCTCCTGACCATTCATATCAGTGTTGAACTTGTGGACAATGTCAACAAGTTATTCCATTATTAAGTCACTCTTATTGACTTGAATCTATAATGCATCTACAAATATGCCTTTGACATCTTCAAGTAATTTGTTCATTTGTCTTTCTTTTCAGAGCTTTTGTTGTATAGCTCTTTTATTCCACAGTTCTCCTAGAATATCCATTTTCTCTACAGATGAGATGGATAGATCCCAATTAGGAATCACAATCTCTTTATCTAGATCTATCTCATCAGTAATTACTGCCTTTGTCTTAGAACTTGGTGAAGGAACAATTTCCTTACCTTTACCTACCTCGTCCTTTTCTTCAGTATTCAACCCAATTAGGTCATTGACCTTTACAGTACCAATTGTTGGATCAACATTTACTGATGAATCAATACTAGTGGTAGGAATATCTACCTTGACTTCCTGTGACTCAGGTGTGCATGTCTCAGTAGTAAGAGGAGCCTGTTTCTTGGTCTTTTCCTATTCAGATGTGGATTCTACACCCTTGTCTTTGCTTGGAGGTACAATTTTTTGTATAGGAGATTGGGGTAATGATGCCATGACCTCAACTGCAATCTGCTCTGCATTGGACTCTTCAATACTCTATACCTCAGGTAGTGTATCATTATTTCCTTGTGCTGGAGGGTCTGTACTTGGTACTTCTTCCTTCACATTGCCTTCTGCTATCTCAAATATTTATTTCTACACTGATGCGGCACACTGAGCTACTTCTTCTACGTTCTTGTTCAATATTTGAAATGCCCTAAATCTGGGGGTGTGATTATTCTCATATTTTTTCAAGGACTCTTTTACTTCTTTTCCTTTCATTATAGGCATGACCTGCATTAATGTTTGTTCCCTTATGTCCTTTTCAATTTTCATTGCATTCATCTAGGGAATAGATATTGCCTTGAATAGGTCTTCATTCATATAACTCTTCAACTCAGAAGGGTCATATTTCCACTTGGCCATCTTCTCCACCACTGCTTGTTCAATCTTGTTCTTCTCTTCTTCAGTCCTAGAAGCATAATTGAGTGACTTCAAAGAACTCATGGCTCTTCCTTCTCTAAGTTCTTTGATATTCTGATCAGGTGTGGGTGTTGGTTTGGTGAAGACCATAATATTATCTTCTTTATCATCTTCCTCATCATCACTTAGTATGATTTTCCTCCTTTATCTTCTCAAGGTGACAACAGGGGTAGTGCCTTTTGACTTTTTCTGTTTAGGTGTTGCCTTCCTCTTCTTCTATGGACGTTCAATTCAACATTCTCTGTCTTAACTGTATCCTCTATTTTAACTGTATCCTCTTTACTCTCAAATATAGTAGGAGAGTCAGAGGTATTTCCATACTTCTTCTTGAATGTATCAAGTCTCTTCCTTCCTCTTTTCAATATTTTAGGAATCTCAGTTTCCAAAGATATCCCTCTCTTAGCTTCCTCATATGTTCCAAAGTAAGGTGCTTTTTGATTGACAGGTTCATTCACAAGATCCTCTATGATATCCTTTGTGTCATCCTTGTCAACTTCATATGGCATGGATTTTACCCATGCAACCCTAGGATTTACTGCTTGTATATAGACTTTATCACAATCAACTAGAAAACAGATTTCATCTTTATACTTCTCAACTAGTTTCTTGGGAATTCTATATCTACTATGCATCTTCTGTTTGAAACTCTCAAAGTATCCATCCATAATGCTATCAAAATTATCTCCTAACTCAGCTATGAATTCATTAATTTGATGGATGATTAGTCTATCCTTTTTCCATGCTACTGTTCCTTTGGAGGGAAAGAACTTCTCAACATAAAAAGTATGTAGATTAAAAGAGAAACAAACTTACATGAATTGGTTTAGGATACTCGGATGCTCTCCATGTTCTTTCTCAATTGAGTGAGTTGTAATTTTGCTAGGTCAAATACCAGATTCTTCTTCACTACTTTGTAAGCTTGGTCAACAGCTTCACAAGCAAAACTGTTGGGTCTGCTCAAGTTGTATATCTTATGAGCTATGACATGAATTCCAAATTTCAACTCTAAATTAGTTACTCCATTGAGTCTCATGCCTATGTCATCCCACTCGACAAGAGTTAACTCAGCTAGTTCATCTCGGATAGGGTTTTGGTATCTTTAGGCTTGTCTAGCATAGGGAACCCGGTGACACGGTGAATTATCTTCTTGGTGATCTTCACAGGATGTTCCAACCATAGTTTCATGTCGTGGACATCACTGAGAACATATCTCATCCATTTAGTCTGCAAATCCCTCAGCATGTGCATGATGTGTGTTAAACCCTTGGTTTTGAGGTGCTTATGCTTAGGCTTCATACCTCCTTTGGCACATAACTTATCATATGCTTGGTTCATCTCACTGGTTTCAAGCTCCTGTATGTTGCAGTGGTAGAAGTTGCGGATGTCATTAACCAGTAACACTCTCAGAGGAATTAGGGAATGAGGTCCCATTGGGTCTATCTCCTTTGCAACTATTAGATAAATCTTAAACACTAGAGGATCACAAATTGCATTCCTTACTAGAATCTCAGAACCTTTCTTGACCTTGCTACTGGAAGTGGATGCCATATTGCTCAGACAAAATGATCAAACTCC
This sequence comes from Thuja plicata, assembly GCA_018584345.1. NCBI lineage: Eukaryota > Viridiplantae > Streptophyta > Pinopsida > Cupressales > Cupressaceae > Thuja > Thuja plicata. Next base: position 2,036,678 of record MU225479.1, read on the forward strand.
GCTTTCAATCATGAATTCACACTGAATTGCTAAGGGCCCTGAATTGACTTTTAAACTGAAAGCTTTGTAGGCAATACTCTTTACAATCCTTCATTTATAAGAGATTTTTAACTGTTATAGTATTTCATTAAATGCTCCATATATAGTAGCTGGCATGACTCAGGTTTGTCTCAGGTTCACTCGAAAGCTCAGGTGAAACCAATCAGTACTACCCAACTCAGCTCAGGTGTAGTTAGAGTCACTCAGGTGTCACTAACATTCCAACTTGGGTTAAACCATAACATGTCCTTATGCATCAATATGCGGATATGGACTATATTGCTTATCTAGAACTGATGTAAGGTGGCTTGCATTGCACAATTCCAGTCATCTCCTTACTTTTCTATTCTGTAATGATGGATCTACCCATTTCACTGTTTAGGGTGTCATTATATCCTTCATTGCTTTGATTTGAATTATCTAAGGATTTTCTTACCCATTGCTTTCTCATCTGAGTTCTGATTTCAGAGACTTTGGTTGTTCCATTCTCAAAACCAGTATCAACATTTTCTCTGTTCATACAATTTTTGCTTAGATGACCGAGTTGTTTGCACACATAACATCTCTTAGCAGGATCTCTTTTTCTGAAGTGAGTCTTCATACAATTTTCACCAATGTGTCCATATTCACCACAGTGACAACATCTGTACCAATTGTTGTAATCCCAACCAAAGATTGCCTTGGCTAATTGTTTAGCAGGATTCCACTTCTTAGTTCTGCACTCGGAAGATTTATGACATTGTTTGTTGCACTTGTAGCATTTTCCTTCAAAACTTGGGTTTCTCTTTTCATTCACTTGCTCTATGTCCATGTTTGTTGCAACTGTAGCATTCACCATTAAATTTAGACTTTTCATTGCTCCAACATTTATTTAAGGTATGCCCTAACTTACCACAATGATTGCAAGTAGTCTTGTTGTTCTTTTGAGCTCCTTGCTATGATGATTCACCTTGTTTGGTATAACCTAATCCATTCTATCCATTATGTTTGAGTTTTGTAGTTTGATCTGTGATAGTTTGAGAATTCATCATAGTTTCATTTGTTTGCTTTTCAGTATTGAGATCATTTTGCAGTCTTTCATTTTATTTCCTTAGATTGGCAATTTCTTGTGTTGCATTGTTGAATTGACTTACCTAGTCAGTTTGTTGAAGTGACAAGTGTAGGATTTCATTTTCTTTTTCCTCTAATCTTGTACTCAAAAATACTTTGTCTTCTTGTGCTTTTTTTTTGTCATATTCTGCTTTGTTCTTTAGTTCCATGACTTCACACATTCTGATTGAGTGAACTTCATGTTCTCTTTTTAACTTTCTGACTTCTTCATGTAAAGTGAGATTCTTTGCAAGTAGGTTCTCAATGGCTGCATCAGCTTCTTCTGAACTTATGTCTTTGCAAAATTCTTCAATTATTTCTTCTATGTATTTTTTTTCATTCATCCGCATTGCTAATTCTTTTCTTATTTTTAGGGAAAGAGAGAGCTGATCCTTAAGTATTATGATCTGATCCATGGCCACTTTAATATCTATCTTTTCATTCTCAATGGCTTTCTCCAGTCTGTATGTTTCCATATCCTCTGATATTTTATCAAGTTGTTAAACTTTTGATAAGAGAACGACCGCTTTGATACCAATTATTGGAATTATATGATGTGCCCAATGACTGAGAGGGGGGTGAATTAGGAACCAATAAAACTTAATCCTTTTAATCCACAATTAGATTAACTTATTTGCTTGCATGCATAGAACTTGAAAGTAAAATAATTATACAGAACACATAACAAAATATTTGGTTACCCAGAAACCTTCCAAAAGAAAGTAAAACTAGGGTGGGGATGATACCCACAAGATTTAGTATTGTAGTATAAATTTAGCCTGTTAAAGCTTACAATGACTACTTCTAATAGTCTACCTTGTTAGGAGCATAGAAAGGACTATTAGGTCCACCTTGTTAAAGGATTTTGTATAATAGAATAAGTAATGCAACTTTGTTAAGAGATTTACAAAAATGATTGTTAGGTTCACCTTGTTAAAGGATTTTGTTGATCCACTTGTGAGAATAAATCAGTGAAGATCTTCTCTATGCAACTGTGATTGCTGAATAAGATCCTTTTGAATATAACTAATCACCTGCCTATGATAGATGAGACTCTGTTGTCCTGAATATTTTTGTACTTAACTCAAACTATCATTCACATGCCTTATGCATACATTCTCATAATTATCTTCTACATCTAATCCCTCTTTGGATAAAATAAAATATCTTACATATATATCTTTATCCAACAAATAACTCTGTAAGTCAGCTTGCAATAAACAAAATTATATTTAACAATATATGCAAAGTCGGCTTTAAGCTGTCACTCAGGTACAAAAGACTACTTGGGTGATAAAATGTGACTCAAGCGATGATGGTCACTCGGGTGATGCTTGGTCACTTGGGTGATGCTAAACACTTGGGCAACACTGAACACTCGGGCGACATTGATCACTTGGGCAACATTGGATTACTAAGTATTTTGACACTAATTGACAATATGTCTTGCCATAAGCTCTACAAGAACAACAACAACTGATAGAGAATAAAATAGTAACTCACAAAATACTCCACAAGAAGAAGTTCTATCATAGAAACAATATCTATGAACAACAAGGAACAAACCCTTTTGACCGCTCATGTCCAAAATATCTACAGATCGACTGCTCACCAAATCTCAAAAAACTATCTGGAACCAGAAACTCCTTCATACATCCAATCACAAAATCCAACATAACCCAAGTGTGGTAACTCCAAACAAGTTGCGATCATGGGAAAAGCTTCCTAATGATCCCATGAGAAACATATCATGACCGCACCTTCTCAGGATTCTCATAAATCAACCAAACCAGAAATCACTCAGTTAGTGACCATGAACAAAAAATAACCACAAAATTATCAACAAGAATCCACCATAACATCGATTCTTTTTGGATTATGTAAGATTACCAAGGACCCAAGATGCTCCTGCATCAGGGAGAGATCTATACGGGTTATGTAAACCTAAAGACAATGTTCACACTTTCTCATAACCCATACGGGTTATGTAAACCTAATGACAATGTTCACACTTTCACATAACACGTACGAGTTATGTAAAACTAGAACATTTGGCTGAGAGAGAGAGAGAGAGAGAGGGCTTTGAATAGATAGAGATGGTGATGGGGGAAGGAAGACAAGAGAGGAAATGAAGAGAGACAAACATGTATAAAAACATATATACATATAAATATATGTATATATAACTATAGATATGGATAAATACATATATAAACATATTATATATGTATGTCTATACATATGTATAGTAATTTATAAGTTTACAAGCATACATTTTGATGTTTTCATAACCTGTATGGGTTATGTAAAACTATGCATGGTAATTTACACTTTTCAAAACCAGAGCAGGTTATTTTACAAATCAAAACCCGTGCGGGTTTTGGCTTGGTAAGAGGGTTGAAAAATGACCCTAAGGCTTGCAAGCTCATTTTTCCTCCATTTTTGTCCCTCTACAAATTTTTTCATCTTCCAATATGATTTCTCAAATTTTTTGTCAGAATATTTACAAATGATCAAGTGGGTATCTCTAAAATTACCACCATCATCTCACACATCTTCTCAGATTTTTGACCATATAATTTTTTCTATTTTTGGACAACATTAGCATAGTAAGCTTTAACTTTTTTTACCAGTTTCTTGACAATCCTCAGAGACATATGTCTACCATTTTTTAAATTAATTTTTATCTACTTAAAAAAAATTCAAAAAAAATTACATATTATTGTTCTACACTTGATTCTATACACTTTTAAAAAAAAGTTTGCATTTTTTATTATTTTGATGCAAGTTATGCCCAGCGCACGAACATGTACTAGATTTTAAGGATGTAGTCACTTCAAAAAATTATTAAAAAAAATAATCAACAAAAAATTACAAAAAAATACAACTTCTAGATATAAGTCTTACCTATCATCCTACCTAAGGTTTTTTCAAAATACTAAATCTAACTATATCTTTTGTGAAGCACACGGAAACAACTATGTTATATTTTTCTGAAAAAATCAAGAATTTTTTTTTGTGCACGATGGGCTTGACACTCTTAATATTATCCATCTTTTAAAAACTTTACTATTTTAGAAACTAGATTGAGAGTACTACAATTCTTAATCTTTACACATCTTCTAATTTTGAGTGCATGACCATTGAATGTCTTTTTGAAGTTTAGTTTTACCTGATTTCAGAAAAAAAGTGGCCACCTATACCCCCCTTTTTGTTCACCATCTTGGTGCACTTACCCCTTTGTTGCCTAACAAAGAAGAGAAATTGAAACAAGTATTGGAAAAGCATACATAAGAATTTTCTTGGGAGTACAAGGATATGAGAGATATTCATCTATGACTATGTACTCATCATATATATACCGAAGATGTTAAACCTATGAGACAAGGACATAAAAGAATTAACCCTACCCTAAGAGATTTTGTGAAGAAATAGATATAAAAATCATTGCAGGTAGGATTTATCTATCAAATTTATGATATTCAGTGGGTTTCCCCACTATTAATAGTGTAGGATTTGAGAAACATGCAAATCCACGGACCCCGAATACACCTGCATGCAAGAACCTGATACAAAGTAGAAGCACAAAGACGAAAAAGTAGAACTCAGATGTTTACTCAAAATGTGAGAGCAAAAATATCAACTGAATTAATGAACATCAATTACAAAGTTCAACCTTAAAAAGGTGAACGAAACCCTAAAAGGGAAATACTAGGTTGCACATTATTAATTAAGAATTAATTAATAATGCACCTAAGAGACGCTTAAGAAACTAGAGTAAAATGAAATAATACTCTAACACCCCCCCTTAAGCTGAACGCAGGGAGAAAG
>MU225479.1:2043097-2067589 GCA_018584345.1 Thuja plicata
TTGGAGAGTATCAGGAAGATACACTCATCATCTGACTTCGTCTTTCCAGCAAGCTGTAAGATAGATCGAAGGGACTTGAACTTCATCAGGAAGTCCTCAATGCTAGTGAATGAGTCAGGTGCCAAGGAGGTGAACTCTGCATCTATCTGGAGAATCCTGAATTGATCCATGGTTCCAAACAATGTGGAGAACTTGTCCCACATATCCCTGGGTGTAGTCAGACCATCCAGGTGGAATAGTAACCCATCTGAAATGTTCATGGCAATGAGGCCCATTGCCTCATCCATCTTGTTCCTGTGCATAAGAGACTCATAAGGCCTCTGAAGAACTGGCTGAACCGCATCCATGCAGGACCATAAACCTCATGACATGAGGAGTCTGGTCATGTGTGGCTTCCATGTGTGGTAGTTGTGAGGTGTCAGTCGGGCCACAGAGGGGTCCGACATTGAAAGAAGAATAAGACAGAAGTAGAAGGGTCTTTCTGAATGAAATGATAGAAAGTAAAATACACCCCCCCACAATGTATAATTCTAACCCCTATGCACCTCAAATAAACAACTACAGAATGCACACAAAAAAAATGAGAGAAAAACCTGAGTTCCAGAAGCCGAACAAGAGCACAAACAAAGGCACTACTTTGACTAAAAAAATTGGCAACCAAATGGTAAAATCAGGAAATAAGACCTATACCACTATGTCCATCTCGGAAACACCTTTCTGACGATATTTAATTTTTTGAAAAACGATACCGTATGCTCAAGTTACGAGCAAAAAACCAACAGGTACCCCTACAAACACCCTCTCTGGAAAAACAGTCACTAGCATAAAATTGACGCTTGTTTGGACGTCACGGGCTGTCGGAGCGGCGCCGTCGGTGGTGGTGGTGGCTGGGCGGCTGCCGGGTGGCCCGCGGGTGGCGGTGTGGCCGAGCGGCGCACGGGCGACGCAGCCGGCGGAGGTGGCAGCCGAGCGGGGAGGAGGCGGCGAGCGGGCCGGGCGCGGGCTGCGGCTGAGCGGCCGAGTGGCAGCGGCGGGCCCGGGCGGTGGAGCGGTGGCCGAAGGGCGGCGTGCTGGCGTGCGGTGGTGCGCGGGAAGCATGTTGGCGGTGCTCTCTGGCAGCGCCTGAAAAAGCCTTAAAAAGGCTTTTTTTTTTAATTTTTTTTCGAGAAATGCCTCGATTTTCAAGCCGTACGACCCTAGTAGGCCAAAAAATTTTCCCTGAGGTCACGGAGACCAAAAGTAGTCAAATTTTATATGATTTCGACTCTCTCAGGCCTTTTGAACGTAATGGCAGAGTCTTTTTTGGCTCAAACGGCTCCAAAAAATAGCGCCTCCTTAGAACTCACAAAAAAAACCCCAGAGAGGCTATGACTGACTTCTTCAAATCGCGGCTTCAAACATCTTCAAACTAGACAGCAGCAGGGCGGCTCTGATACCATGTAGGATTTGAGAAACATGCAAATCCACAGACCCCGAATACACCTGCATGCAAGAACCTGATACAAAGTAGAAGCACAAAGACAAAAAAGAAGAACTCAGATGTTTACTCAAAATGTGAGAGAAAAAATATCAACTAAATTAATGAACATCAATTACAAAGTTCAACCTTAAAAAGGTGAACGAAACCCTAAAAGGGAAATACTACTTTACACATTATTAATTAAGAATTAATTAATAATGCACCTAAGAGACGCTTAAGCAACTAGAGTAAAATGAAATAATACTCTAACAAATAGTACCTAGAAAAAATGGTAAGAGATGTGTATGTGTGGACTATAGAGAATTAAACAAATCCACCAAAGAGACTATTTTCCTTTACTATTCATTGATCAGGTGCTAGATAATCTTTTTGGGAGTAGTTAATTTTCATTTTTGAGGGGGATAGTGGATACAATCAGATCCAAGTGGCTCCTAAAGACCAAGAAGAGACCACATTTACCTATCCTGGGGACACTTATTCATACAAAGTCTTACCTTTTGGACTTTGTCAAGCACCTGCTACTTTCCAAAGAGCAGTACTTGTTATTTTTGTAGATCTAACCACTTATTGTTTTGAAGTATACATAGATGATTTCATAGTACATGTGAAAAAATTTGAAGAAGCATTAGGGATTCTAGATAAAGTTCTTCAAATATGTAAATACTATAGACTCTCTCTAAATCATTAAAAGTGCTCTTCAATGATGAAGGAAGGAATTGTGTTAGGAAACCACATCTCCAAGGATGGAATTAAGCTTGATCCTCAAGAGGTGGAGATTATTCAACAAATAACTATTCCAAAAACTCAAACTTATGTTAGAAGTTTCCTTAGGCATGCAGGGCATTACAAAAGATTTATAGAAGGATTCAGTAAAATTGTTGATCCCTTATTCACCTTGCTCAAAAAGGGTATTGAATTTACATGGACAAAAGAGTACCAAAAATAATTTGAAATAATTGAGCAAGCTTTGACAACTTCTCCCATTATTATAGGACCTATATGGGGATAACCATTTTATATACATATTGATACCTCCAATTTGGCTATTGGAGCAGTTTTGGGATAGAAAAATGAGAGTGTAGTAGTGTATGTTATTTATTACATCAATTTTGTTTTTACTTCTACGGAGATGAATTATACAACAACTGAAAAATAATTTTTAGTTGTTGTTTATGCAATCAATAAATTTTGACATTACATTACTAGCTAAAAAGTGTTTGTTCATGCAGAGCATGCTACTATTAGATACTTAATGAAGAAGGTTGTTGTAGGAGGACACATAATTAGATGGCTATTCTTGTTACAAGAATTTAATATAACCATTATAGATAAGCCAGGAAAGGATAATGTTGTTGCTAATTTTCTTTCAAGAATGGTGATGCGGGGTAATAATAAACCACTGGATGATACATTTCCAAATGAGCATCTTTTTACTATATCAATTAAGTTACCATGGTTTTCCAATCTTGAAAACTATTTAGTAACAAGGAACTGTCCAAATTATTTTATTCCAAAGCAAAAGAAGAGATTAATTAGAGAAATTTCAAGATTTCAATGGATTGATGGTCTCTTGTTTAGAAATTTTCCTATTCATGTTCTTCATAGGCATGTGTAGGAAATAGATGTATATGACATTATACATTCATGTCATAGTGCACCTAAAGGAGGTCATTATTCAACAATCCACACTATACATAGGATCCTTGCAGAAGGATATTCTGGGCCAATAATGTTTAAAGATGCTTTATTCTATGTGAATTATTGTGATGGATGCTAGCACATGGGAAGACCTACACCAACAATGGAGATGTCATTGCAGCCTCAAGTAGCTCTTTAACCATTTGAGAAACGGGGAATTGAATTCATAGAACACATGGATCCACCATAAAAAGGAAACCATTATATCTTTATTTGTATAGATTATGTTAAAAAGTGGGTAGAGGTCAAAGTTTTGCCAGTCGCATGAGAGGAAAAGGTAGATGAATTTTTGTACAAACATATTTTTTAGAGATTTAAAGCACCCAGAGAGGTTGATTCTAATCAAGGACCTTAGATAATTTCTATGGTGATAGAATCATTCATGAAAAAATATCAGATGACATACAAAAAAATTCACCATACCATCCACAAGCCAATGGACAGGTTGAAGTCATCAATAGATAGCTAGAAAAAATTCTTACAAAGACTATTTTATTGAGGAAAAAAATTTGGGTAGATAGACTAAATGAAGTAGTATGGGAATATAATAAAACTTGGAAGACAACTACTAGATTTTCTCCTTATGAACTAGTGTATGGGAAGACACTAGTAATGCACTTTGAATTTGAATTAGAAACTTTAAGAATAGTAGTAGATGTGGGCATTGATCCTTCAGAAGCTAAGAAGACAATAATTTATAAGTTGAATTGGTTAGACGAGACGAGAATAAAATCTTTGCATCATAGAGAAGTGATTCAATAACATAGAAAATATTGGCATGACAAGCACATTGTGAGGAGACAATTCAAACAAAGAGATTGAGCATCATTATTTGACTGGAGGTTTCAAGAATTTAAGGGGAAATTCCACACAAGATGGTTAGTACCATATGATATTGAAAAATTATTTGATAATGGATCTGTTTAGTTAGTACCAATTGACGAAGAAAATAAGACTATGATGGTTAATGGACACTGATTGAAGTTATGTCATCGACTACCATCAAAGGTGTAATTCCTTTATGATTTCCAATCTAGAGTAGAGAACTTTATCATGGAAGATGTTTCTTCCATAAAGGAGTGTGCTTCTTGAATCATGTAGAAAACAAGAATAAAGAGGATAAAATGAAAACTAGAAATGACAAATTATTCTCCAAATTTTTTTTGGGCTGATTGAAAACCATAAATGGTGGTCTACCCCAGAGGTGAGATGAAAATAAAAAATGGTGGTTAATACCTTAGATTAAGTTGAAAAATAGAAATGACAACTTACTCTGATCAACTCTAGTTCACTCCTAATGGCTCCTAATTTTTATAATAAGTTTCCTGCAGGTTGAGAAAAAGAAGGCCAACTCTTGATCACTCCAGATTGTGTTTGACTGACTTATTGATTCAACAAAGTGAATTGATCATTCAACTATCAATTTCTCATGGTCATCAAAGAGTATTCATTTCTTAAGAGATGAGGAATCAGTGCATCATAGCTCTTGATGCATTAGAGAGAAAAATATATGTGCATTTATTGCAACTATTGATTTCAAAGTCATGATTTTTAATTAGTTAGCATGTGGTTAAATTCGTAGACAATAATTATAAAAATCTGTGTTAGGTGAATTATTAACAATTTTATTTGAAAAGATAAAAAGTATTAAATGTGTTGAATAATCATGACGGAGTAATAAAGAATAAAGTAAAATCTTTGTCATAATCTTTTTGACAGACAGTTCAAGTCCATTGTAATCATAGCTAAAAAAGATAGATGATGTCAGGAACACTGCCAAATGCTTCAAATGGTAATTCAAGGTACATTCAGTGATTAGGCAAAACATTTTGACAATACAACATTAAATGATCAATTGTTCATGACCATATGTGTTTAAAAAAAATGTATTAAATGTTTATAATGGAAATGACCCAATCATTTATTTCTCCCATGTATGTACAAAAAGATTATAATTCTTTCCCAATTCGACAACAAAATGAAAAAAAAATTCCTTGTCTTCTTTATGGTCTCTCTAAATCTTTTCTACTGCATATAATTTTGTTCTTTTAGTCTATGAAAGAGACATTTTTCTATTCAAATATGGGTAAGAAGAGACAATTTAAGCTAGAGGAGTATACCTTAGATCCAAGAATTGAAGAACTATTACAAAGGGTTGGTTGGTTAGAATTTGTTAGAATGTATGAGGAGTTTGATGAAGAATTGGTTGAGGAATTTATCAAGAACTTTAATGTAAATGCAACCCAGGTCATGGTGATATTATTGAGGTGAACCCTTAAGTGATTAGTGACATTTCTAGAATTCCTGCAGAAGGGGAGCCTATTTTTAAGGGTAAGGTTAGTCTTAGATGATTTAATTGTTGTATTTTATAATCCTTTAGAGAGAAAACCAGAGTTGCAGAAGCATAAGGGAAACACCAAAGGAATTAGCCATGCAACTCCAGAGGAGCCATGGAAAATAGTTGTCCTTTGGTTAATGAAATTATTCAATTATAAAGGTAATTATAGAATGGTTATGGGCCCTAGAAATCAAATGCTTATACATTTAAGATATGGTCATGAGTGACCAGAAGTAAGGATAAATATACTTTCTTTCTTGGTTATATAGTTCGTAGGAATGATAAATAGAGTCAGGGATAAAAGAAGTGAAATTAGGTATCATTCTCTTATTCACTTGATAATTAAGCATAATTTCCTTACGAAACCATGTGGGTAGGAGGGGTGGTTAAATTTTCTTATGGTACCCAATAAATCTAAGAATTTAAAATAAAAAGGGGGTCAGAACCAAAATGAGTCAAGTTTGACTTAGGGTAATCCATTAGGGTTACTAGTAAAAGGATTAGTAGAAGCATCCAAGAATGGCTTGAGCATACATCCTCTATACATATAGACCATAGTGCCCAAATGGATATTTGTGAATCAAATTCGGCAAACCCTTCTTAGCCTAATTTGACCCAAGAGGATTCTTGAACCTAGTCACACCCCTGTTCCTAAGGAAGTTGCTTCAGCAAATGTTTCTCAGCCAGTTCATGAACAAAAAACCCTGAGTTTTGAGCCTGAAAAATTTACTCAAGAGGAATCAAAATAAACTCTTGATCATGGTGAAAGAAATTGTTCACCAGTTCCTAAAACATCGCATTTGTCAAGTAGCCTTAAAATAGTGCATATAGCAGATAGTAGTTCTTCAGAAGAGGAGGTTGAAGTAAAATAAGAGTTTGAAGAAGAAAATATAAGCCCTAAGAAAACCATATCTCCTAAACCAACACCACCCTCTCCACCGACAAAAAATCCTCAACCCTCGCAATCCCTTGATAGGTTTGTATAGAGGGAAGGTAAAGAGCCTATGGAAGAAGAAGAAACCCCTTCCCAAATTGAGAATATATGTAAGAAAAGAGGAAGAGAGGGAGTTAAGAGAGGCAATAATAAGGTCAAGAATTGAAAACTAAATGGAGGAAGCATGAAAATTAATACATGATTATCAAGATAAACTAAAAAAGAGAGAGGAGGGATTAGACAAAATTGTTCAAAATGTTGAAATAGTTTTAAATCAAAGTTTTCAAAGGTGGGGGGGGGAGAAATTAAATGAAATAGAAGATGCTTTGCAACAATAAAATTCTTAGGTGTTATAAAATGGGACGGAAAATCAAAGGTTACAATCTGAGTTAAGAAATAAAGAGGCATTTAAGAGCATAAACACAAGGTCAACATAATCAAAAGGCATCAACCTCCTTTTCTCTGCCAAGATATATTTCTCTTGTAGCAATGCAATACAAAAAAAGGAATAAGGAACTCTAGAGGGATATAGAAAAGTTGGACAAAGAGAAGAACAAAGCTGATCAAAGAGTAGAGGTAGAATTGGAATAAAAAAATTTATGTATGAGGAAACTCTCAGGTACATATGCCCTTTTCTTGAGAGAACATTTTCTTTTGTGGAAAAATTAATCAAGTGGTTCTAAAAACAAAAATTGATTATGAAGATGAAGATGATCATGAACTTATGAGAGATTGCATGAAAAGTATTTATGTGATTCAAAATTAGACATGTGAATTATTTTTACATGGATTTCTACTTGGACATTACAGAAAGTCCTTTCTCAATCTATTTTTTGGTGAGTTACAAGTTAGGTCCTTTTTATCTTTCTATTTGAATTCAAAGGTATGATAAATTACCATTTCTCCATGTTGTTGTTCCTATATAATTTCCTTGTGTTCATAAGTTATATTGTAAATTTAAAGATGTTTTTCAAGGTGGAAATGGCCATTTGACATCATGTTCGCATAGAGCTCCTGGTTTCTCCAGCTATTGTGATCATGTTTATTTCCTTAATTCACACTAATGAAACATGATGAAATCCACAATTTCACTCTAGATCAAGTGATTTGTTGTCCCCAAAATGATCAGTTCTGGAAGTTTTGACATCCTAGGGTAATTTGAATCTAGGGAGGGAGGATGTAACAACTCTTTATTCCATTGATTCCTTTCAAAAACTTGCTAATGCTTTCATTCAATATTTTTAAAATAATATTGGTCCTAAGATTTCTTTGATTGATTTAATATATTGTAAACAAGGTGTGAAAGAAAAAGTATCTAATCACATTGGTATATTTAAACACTTGCATGCTCAGATTTATTTTCTCATGCTTGATATGTATATCCAATGTATTTTCATTGCTAATTTACAAAAAACATTAGAGATAAGATATTTATTTTTTAATTCTCTTCTTTTAATCAATTGTGTGTAGTGATTCATAATTATTAGCTTCAAGTGAGTCAATTTGAGAGCACCGCTCTAATGGATCTCATTGATAAGAGTTATGTTGCATCCATTCCAAAAGTTTCAAAAACCTAAAGGTTTTATCAAGATCAATAATTCATCAGGCAACATCAATGCGCAAGTGGAAGAAGAATCCAAAGGTGTGGATCCTTTGTATCTATTTTTAAAACTTCTCATAATTTTACAACTCTTTTTAACTCTTTGCATAATGTGCTGTCAAATTTGATTAATGCCAATGTCTTAACACTTCCTCCCATTAAACTAATTAATCCTTGAAAACAATCCTCCAAAAAAATTGGTCCCAAATATTCCTTTTAATACCATTGTCAACCTAGTCATCGTATTGAGACATGTTTCTATTTAAAATCTATTATTCAAAACCTTATTGATTCTAATGCTATATCTATTGAGGGTGTTTATGTTCAAGGAAATAGACTCACTTTCCCTCCCAACCAAAACTTGAAAATCTATACCAATCCCTTACCTTCCCATTCTACCAATACCATTTCATTGCCATCTTCTTCCACTAATGTTGTTGACCCTCCTATTATTATGAAATATGATGATGAGCGTATTGAGGCCAACAATATTTTAAACCTTATTAATCAATCCAAACCCAAACCCAAACCCAAACCAACACCCAATATTTGCATTATATTTTATCCTAACAAGACTATTAGGACACATGATGGTCCTCTTTATATTATTGTAAAGATTAATGATCTTCCCTCTTGCTAAATCCTTATAGATCCTACTTGCATTATGAATGTTATAAATAAAGAAGATCTTCACACAAGACACCTCCAATAAGACTCATATGAAAAATAAGATGTGTTGATTAAGACTTTCAATGGTTTCACTTGTCCCACTCATGGTTCCATTACTTTTCCCATAGAAGTTTGTAAGGAAACATTTTATGTCACCTTTTTTGTCATCCCAACTTCTGATCAGTTTTACGTTAGACTTGGCCTTCCTTGGCTCACTTTCATGAAATATATTATCCCCATGATGGAGAAATCATTATGATTAACCATAGTCTCTATCATCCTTTAGCTAATCTTGGGAACTTTGACATTGACTTGTTTTGGCCTAGCATGCCTTAATCTATTCAATCATGAAAAGATAACTTCTTCTTACGCTATCAAAAATTTAAATCCCAAAAGATTGGTGAGCTTAGAAAACCTAAGGTTTTTCCTTCTCCTTGACTTTGACCTGGAATCCCTCCTACACCTTCCATATCTCCAATTTATGCTTTTGTACTATAAAAAAAATGATGCAGTGTAAGAGGTGGAGAGATTCCCATTTTCCTAATGAATAATTAGAAGGAAGATGCCCCAATAAGATTAAGTAGTACTTAATCTCTAAGTGGGTCAATGAGCCTTTGTTTATTATGATATTGAAATGGATAGATATGGATGATACAACTAAACAATATAAAAATGGAGGCGGTGGGATAATAGGTAGATCACACCTCCCTTTTCATAATTACACATTCAAAAGGAAGATGCCCCACTAGGCTCAAGAGGAGACTCAAGCATTGAATGAGACAATGATATTCCACAAAATATGGAATTGATGAAAATATAAATGATAGGAATAATAAAATGTAGATGACAAGATAGACAAGTAATTGAAATAATAGACTGAAACTAACTGCCACAAAAATATAATGTACATAAATGAGATCCAAAAAATAGAACTGACTCATAGGTGAAACCCGAGCTTGATTTGCAAGGAACATAGAAAAAAATGTCATGTGAACCTAAAAATAGGGTAAAAAAATCATCACGTTCCAGGTGTTTTTGCCTAAAACTTTCAAGGATCCTAACTGTACCTGATCTTTTTGGATTTCATTTGACAACTACATAACCTATTCTTGCACATAGAAAATTAGGGGAAAAAGTTGTCTAAAGGGTTTTTCCTTGTCAAACCCTTGTTTAGGAATAAAACTTGAAAATGAAATTAAATTGCATGAAGGAAAGTATGTAAAAAGGTAAATGTTTGATTCACTTTGAATAAACCCTCATGGACAGCTATAGAAATTGCTCATACCCATGAAGATTCTTGATTGTACTTGGAATCATGGAGTTGACCTTGTAATTTAGAGTAGGAATCAAGGATTCCCTCATAAACACATGAATCTATGATTGCCACTCCTAGATCATCAATTTATATATGATTGATAATTACTTGCAATGAAGGAGAATGAAGTTGGATAGAATGAAGGATCATCTTTCTTGATTGAGAATTCCTCTACTTGGATATCATAGGAGATAAAATTTCTTCATTTGGAGAATATTTTCTTGAATTGAATGAAATTGAAGAATTGGTGACTTGGAGAAATTAGATCTTGGATGCTTGCCTTCAAATTTTGAATTTAATTGCTCAATTTCTCTTGATTTCTTGAAAACTTGATTGCAACAACTCTCTCTAACAAATCAAGGTATGTAAGTTCAATACATCCATATTATTAAGGTATTTGTCATTATACACTATTAAGCACTTTTTGCAATTAAAATGATACTATAAATCAAATACTCATAAATTATATTTTCTAACATTATAGGGTTTGCAATTAAAAAAAAGTTTAATGTTTTGAATCTCCCTAATTTTCTTCTTACATATTTGTTCACAATTCTTATTGATTCAAAATATATAATTACTCTCAAAATTTGACACTTAATGTAGAATTCTAATAAATTTTCTTCTTTTGTTTTACAGGTCTTGAAGACATCTATTTCTATACATTTTAATGACATTTTTTATTGCAAAAGCATTTTACAAGGCTTGTTAGACTAAATTATAAATTATACCCATTTATATTGAGCTTTCTCTCTCATTTTCACACAAACTCAATAGTTTTCAAAATAATTACTTCTAACAAAGATACTTCATTTCTTAACCATTACACCTTATTGATACAAGTGTTAGTATATATATTTAAACTTTACATTTAAATTTATATTGATATATTCTTAAACCTTTTATAAATACAAAACACCAACATAATGAGTCCTTGATGACACCTAATATGTATTAGGTTTCACATAGATTTAATGACCTACATTTCTCTACTTTTTTTCTAATCTATGATAAGGACAAGCCAATGGAAATTTTTTCTAAACCATATGCCTAATTATAACCCTAACTCTATATCTAACCCATGCCCTACCCCTAAACCTTATATAATGCTAACCTATTCCTAACCATAACCCAAACAATAACCTTAATCCTAACCTTAACCCTAACCCTAACCTTAATCTTGATGATGTTACTAATCCTAACTCTAAACCCTGCATCATAATATTAGTATATTATTATCAAAATATTATATATTTAATAATATAAATAAATATTATAGATTACAAAATAATATGAAATAATCTAACCATAATTTTATATTAATAATAAAAAATAGACCAAGAAATTATTATAATTAAAAATATTTATCTCTTTCATGTTGCGCCACAACTCTTACTAGCATATATATATATATATATATATATATATATATATATATATATATATATATATCCTATTACAAAAAAAACTACATTTTCCTTGCTCATTTCCAGTACCAGTTTAGATGTGCAATGATTTTATGGGCTCCTTTTTTTCCTGCACAACTTGGCTATCTTTTGTTTTATTAATTTATGCATCCAGGCTAAGCACGATGTAAGGAATGAAGAATAAATGTATATCAACAATTGTACATATATTCCTTTCCAAATGTTGACACATTTTGCATGGCTTCAAAGCAAACGAATAGACAACAAAGCATGCTTGCAAGCTTTAGACCACCATGGAATTTATTATTCTTGTTTTGGACAAAGTATTAGTCTCTTCCATTCAAAAAGTAGCATCACCTCTTTATAGCCATATGTAATCCTATCATCAACACACCATCTCACATAAGCTGGTTGAGTACTTTCATTCTTCAATAATGTGAACACACCTTATCATACTGGTTTATTTTTTCTAAACTGAATTAGGCCGGATGTGATGCAAGGAGGGTAGGAAGACCAGGGCCCAAGGTACTCCCAGCTATCCAAACCAACTTGCAGAACAACACAGAAGTAACACATAGAAAGGGAGAGAAGAAACCGCAGAACTTTATATTATTTCATCAAACATTATACATGTCGGGCTGTAAGGCCTTTCTAGTTTTGGCCACATACATTCAGATCTTTTACAGAATAATCTTCATACATGTGAGGTAACAGACCTACAATCCAAATATGCTAACACCTAATCTCCTATCCCCCCAAATTCCTCCTAATCTAAGAAGAGAAAACCAAATATATACAAGAGTCCACCGAAGAGATCGACACTCAGATCTTAAAGATCCAACATAGGAAACAATAAAGACCTAGATTTAGGTCCATACACATCCCAATGAGAGATCCCAACATTAATTATGCTATAGAAATTAAATGCAGAAGTCATCTAGATGATCCAACTTAAAAAAACACAACTCAATAAGAAATCCAACCAAGCACCATAAACAACTCGGTGAAAACCCACTGAGACTCATTGGTAAAGCAAGACATAAATAAGTAACCGAGCTTGAGTGGAAAAAAATTCTTCAACTGAGAAAACAAAGTAGTTATTGAGCAGTTTCCAACAAGATACCGAACCAAAAATATATATTTTGGTTGATACAGGATTGCCAAGAACCTAATATGCTCCTGCATCAGACACCTGGGGTTAAAAGAAATGATTCTTTGAATCACAAGTAAGGTAAAACCTGAATTGAATCCAACTTAGATTGACAAATCCAAGATGAATCCTCAATCAGTTTGTTCTTTCATTTTACCAGATATTCCATGTAATCCCTTCCTCTTGTACTTCTGCCAACTTTCTGTTTCAAAATCTGCTCAACTTCCTCTATTTGTTTCTTAGGATAATCACTCAGTACTATCATTTCTTCATCAAGTTCATGATACTCATACAAATCTGTAATATTCAATATAGGTGATATATCCATGTCATCAGGTAATTCTACTTCATATGCATTTCAACTGTCAAATCTTCTCAATATTTTGCAAGGACCAAATTTCTTCATTTCCAATTTACCATATGTTCCAATAGGAAATCTGCTTTTCTTTAGATGAACCATAACTGCATCACCAATTTCAAAATTTTAATGTCTCCTTGATCTATCTACAATATCCTTGTATTTCTGATTACTTTGTTCCAACTTATGTTTCACTTCCTCATGCAATTTCTTCATAAACTCAACGAAATTCTCTCCTTCCTCACTTCTCTTTCCTTCTCTAGCAATATCTCTCAAATCTGATATACCTCTTAGTTGTGTACCATTAACAATCTCAAAATGTGTCTTTCCAGTACTTTTATTCTCTAAACTATTATATGCTAACTCTACTTGTGCCAACATCAAATCCCAATTACTCGGTGTGTCTCCAACTAAGCATCTTAACAAGTTACCCAAACTTCAGTTTACAACCTTTGTTTTTTCATCAGTCTGTGGATGAAATCTAGAACTATACTTCAACTTAGAGTCCAAATTCTTCCAAAGTGTTTTCCAAAAATAGCTGACAAACTTACTGTCTCGATCAGAGATGATACTCCTCGGTAATCCATGCAATCTAACAATCTCCTTAAAGAAAAGATCTATTGTATGTACTGCATCTAATGTTTTCTTACATGGTATGATATGCATCATCTTAGATAATTTATCCACAACAACAAATATGGAATCATTACCTCTTGTTGCCCTCAGTAAGCCAAGAACAAAATCCATGCTAATATCACTCCAAGATTTCTCAGGAACAGAAATCGGTGTATACAATCCAGTATTATGACTTACTCCTTTTTCAATTTGACAAACTCCACAACTTTTCACAAATTTCTGAACATCCTTACACAACTGAGGCCAAAAATACCTTTCCTTAAGAAATATTAATGTTTTATCAACACCAAAGTGTCCAACTAAACCACTACTATGTTTTTCCTTTATCAAATTAGTTCTCATTGATCCTCTCAGTATTCACAATTGAATACCTTTGAACAACATATCTTCTTGAATGAAATAGTCTTCATACATACTCGGTTGATTTGGAATAGGTGCTCTACACACTCTCCACTGCTCAGAAAAATCAGGATCATTTTCATACAAATACTTCATGTCATCAAGACCAAGAACCTCAATTCTCATTTCAGTCAACAAAGATCTTCTTCTACTCAATGCATCTGCAACTCGGCTAGAAAATCCACTCTTATGCTTTATCAAAAATGTGAAACTCTGCAAATACTCTACCCATTTCATATATCTTTGATTCAACTTATTCTGACTACCCAAATACTGTAAAGCCTTATGATCAGTATACAACACAAATTCATCTGACATCAAATAATGTCTCCATTTCTTTATATCTTGAACAATGGCATAGAATTCTTGATCATAGACAAAATATTTCCTTTTTTCATCATTCAACTTTTCACTAAAGAAAGCAATAGGTTTACCTTCTTGAATCAACACAGCTCCTATTGTACTTCCACTTACATCACATTCAACTTGAAATACCTTATTGAAATCAGGTAAGGTTAATACAGAAAATTCAACAACCTTATACTTCAAAGTCTCAAATCTCTTATCAGTTCCATGTGCCCATTTGAATTCTCTTTTGTCTCTTGTCATTGTCTCAGTCATAGCATTACAAATAGAACTAATTTTTTTGATAAACTTCCTGTAAATACTTGTCAATCCATGAAATGATCTTACCTCACTGACATTCTCAAATTTAGGTCAACTAAGTATAGCTTCAACCTTCTCACAATCCATCTTTAAACCATCAGTTGAAATCACAAAACCCAAATACACAAGTTCCTCTTTCATGAAAGAACACTTTTTCAAATTTATCAGCAACTTTTCCTCTTTCAATCTCTACAATACTTTCCTTATATACATCAAATGCTCTTCTCTAGTCTTATTGAATATCATAATATCATGCAAGTATACAATCACACATTTATTCAATAATTTCTTCAAAACTTCATTCATTAACCTCATAAACATACTCGGTGCATTATTTAAACCAAAGGGCCTAACCGACCACTCATACATACCTTCTTTTGTCTTGAAAGCAGTCTTCCATTCATCATCTTCTCTAATTCTGATTTGATGATATCCACTCTTCAAATCAATTTTGGTAAAATATTTTTCTCCACTCAAACAATCCATTATATCATCCATCCTCGGTATAGGAAACCTATGCTTAACTGTGATCTTATTGATTGCCCTTGAATCAGTGCAAATTTGCCATTCTCCATTCTTCTTAGGTGCCAATAGAACTGGTACTACACATAGACTCAAAATTTCTCTAATTAAACCCTTGTTCAACAACTCATGAACTTGTCAGTTGAGTTCTTCACTCTCGGTCGATGTCAATCAGTGTGGTGCCTTGTTTGGTAAACTAGCTCCAAGAATCAGATCCATGCAATGACTAATATCTCTCATCAGTGGCAAACCATCAGGTACATTATTTGAAATGATCTCCTTGTACTCGATGAGAAGTCTCTCAACTTCTTCAGGAACTTCATCTTATGTATTCTTACTCAGTTTGTTAAGAATGAAAGCATAACATATATCACTTCTTTTCAAATCCTTAACAAACTGTCTACCTTCCATCAAACAAACTTTCACAGATGTACATATCTCACCAATAGACTCTTTAACCAAAGGTAACAATATTTGCTTCTTACCATCAACCCAAATATTATATCTATTCACTCTTCCATCATGTATAGCATGTCTACCATATTGCCAAGGTCTACCCAACAAAATATGACAACAATCCATTGGCGGAATATCACACAATACCTTATCATAATACTTCCCAATTTTTAGTTTTACAAAACATTGTTAACTCACCATTAATGTATGCTCATCCTTGATCCATGAAATCTAATAGGGCTTTAGATGCTTCATTCTTTCCAACCGAAACTTTGTGACCATTTTGTTAGATGCCAGATTCTCTGAGCTTCCACTATCAACAATTACTTTCCAAACTTTGCATCTAGTCTTGAAAAAATTTTTCCTGAAAGGATCTTGCTTATCTTTCTCACTCCATAGTATCCTTATGATCATTAGATTTCCTTCCTTCTCATGTTCATTCGGTGACTCTTCTTGCACCAAAGCATTTCTACTACTACTGACTTTCTTGCTTGCATGTGTGCACTCAGAATATCTATGTCCTTCTTCACCACAACTGTAACAAGTTCCTTGGAACCCTCTTCTATTATAACCACCATTGGAGTAGTTGCCTCTTCCTTGGAATGAACTTCCACCTTTCCATTTGATATTTCCTTTGTCTTGATATGTGTCTGGGTTTGTCTTGTCTAGTTCAGATCTATTGTTTTCACCATGAGATCTACCTCTTCCTCTAGGTAATCTACCACCTCTGCCTCTTTGCCTTTGTTCATATCTTTTTTCAATTTCTCCTAAGCTTTAAGGGAAAACTGATATGCTTCTTCAATGCTCTCCATCTTTACCAAGCTGATCTCATCTTGTATAGAACTTCTTAATCCGTTCAGATACCTTGTTATTCTTTCAACTTCATCTTCAATATGTCTTGATCTGATGTCTAATCTATAGAATTCCTCAATGTAATCTTTTACTGAGCTATCTTTCTGCTTCAAACTTTGCATTCTCCTTACTAGGTTAATCTGGTAATCATGAGGGAGAAACTTTATTTTCAATTTGTTTATCATCTAATTCCATACCTTGATCTTGTCTTTACCATTCTTCTTCCGATCCAATTGCAGATGCTCCCACCACAAGGATGCATGACCTTTCAACTTTGTACTTGCAATCTTTACCTTTTTCTCCTTTGGTACATTTTCATACTCAAATTATTTTTCCATCTCGGTTATCTAGTCTATCAACCCATCAAAATCTAACTTTCCACTATACTCAAGAGGGTTAAACTAAGGTGTGGATTTGCATTTTCTCTCCCACAAACCATCTTGAAACCCTCTGCAATTGTAGGTCAGATCATAATCTGCTACCCACAACAATATCAAGCAACTCAGGTTAGGGATTAGAAGAAGGAACCTAGATCTCACCTTCGCTTTGATACCACCTGATGCAAGGAGGGTAGGAAGACCAGGGCCCAAGGCAATCCCAGCTATCCAAACCAACTTGAAAAACAACACATAAGCAACACAAAGAAAGGGAGAGAAGAAACCACATAACTTTATATTATTTCATCAAACATTATACATTCTGGTTGTAAGGCCTTCCCAGTTTCAGCCATATACATTTAGATATTTTATAGAATAATCTTATACATGCGAGGTCACAGACATGTGATCCAAATTTGCTAACACCTAATCTTCTATCCCCCCAAATTCCTCCTAATCTAAGAATAGAAAACAAAATATATACAAGAGTCCACCGAAGAGGTTAGCACTCAGATCCTAAAGATCCAACATAGGAAACAAAAAAGACCCAGATTTATGTCTAGACACATCCCAATGAGAGATCCCAACATTAATTACGCTACAAAAATTAAATGTAGAAGTTGGCCAGACGATCCAACTAAAAAAAAACAACTTTTAATGAAAGCCAACAAAGCACCTGAAACAACTTGGTGAAAACCCACCAAGACCCGTCGGTAAAGCACGCCATCAAGACCTATCGATAAAGCAAGACAAAAATAAGTAACTGAGCCTGAGTGGAAAACAAGTCTTCAATCGAGTGAACAAAGCACTTACCGAGAACTTTATGAGTAGTCTCCAACATGCTACCAAACCAAAACAAACATATTTTGGTTGATATAGGATTTCCAAGAACCCAAGATGCTCTTGCATCAGGAAGGTATTATACCACAAATATTATAGGCTCTCTCAGTGTGCGATAAAGCACACCATAAATGAACCATGTCTAGAAAGAAGACACTTATTTTTGTGAAAATATATCAAATCTTCATTATTTCATGTCTTTAACTACTATAGACATTATTATACATACCAATAAAATGACCATCATATATTGTTACAATATCTTGAGAGAGAGAGAGAGAGAGAGAGAGAGATGTTAGAATAACCGAGAGGGGCGGTGAATTAGTTTCCTCACAAATTATCCTACATTCCCAAATTTCTCCAGATGTATATCAAAACAAATTCAATCATATATTTCAGCTCGGTGAAAAATCTATTATGCAAACTTAATCTTTCATCAATAGTGTTTACCGAATGTCAATAAATTAATATTGTGATTACCGATCTAGGTTAATAAAGTAAAGTGTAAAGTAAATTACAATCCACAACATTCATGCACATTGACACAGATTTTTAACGTGGAATCCCTACTAAGGGAAAAACCACTTGGGACTGGTAACCCAAAATATTTTCACTCTTCTGAAGTGAGCTCAGTGAAGATCCAACCCTGTTAAAGGTTACAATGCACATTGTTAAATGTGATTTGGTTAGATTATTTAACACTAACAATTAAAGCACTTAACTTGGAATTAAACAATTAAAGCAATTATTAATGTGTCTATAGTTAAAGCATGTTTGAAGAAAATACGGAAAGTGAAGGAGAGGCAAAAGGTTTCTCTACCCCAAAAAATAAGAAAAGGGGTAATCCTAAAAAGAAGAAGAAAAATAGCCATGAAGGGTCAGAAACAGAGGAAAGTGATGAGGAATGGGAGTTAGATAGTAGAAAACAAAAGGGTAAAGTTAAAACCCAGAAGAAAACACAGACTGCTGACTCGGAGACTGAGATTGATACGGGGGTAGGTAATAAAAAGAAAAAACAGAGGAATTCCCAGATGGAGGATTCTGAAACTGAGACAGAGAACGAAACAATTAAAAAGGAGGGTAAAAAAAGGAAGAGAGTTGAGGGGAAAGAGACCCGCAGTAATTATAACACAAGTAGGAAAAGAATTGTTCTTACCTCTGATGAGGAAAACAAAACCCCTGATAAGAGGAAGACGAAGGAAAAAGATAACAAAGATTACGAAAAAGAAGACACAGTGATCAAAATGAGGGAGCTGAATACGGACACTCAGAAGGAGGACGATTTTATGGACCAGAATAAAGATGGTGATTCTGGGTTCATGGAACATCCTGAAAATCTGGAAAAAGGAGATTCTGCTAAGAAAAAAAATAAAGGTATTATTGATGACTTTTCTGGATTGATTAATATCATGTATAGTGATCAGGTTATTTTAAAAAATCAAGTTGAGAAAACTCAGGAGGATATGAAAATTCTTAAGAGAATGGGGATAGGGGATAAACCAGTGGCTGAATGTCTGAAGGAAATGAGAGATGTTGTCGGCAATTCGGAAGCTCAGGCTGAGTATGCCAACAAGGTGGAAATCATGGAAAAACAAATTAATCAAATTAAAGACAAGATGGAAAAGGCCAACAGGGATGATGATATTAAGAGCTTGCACAAAAAATTTAAAAGACTGGAGACATCTGTTAAGAAAATAGGGGAACAATGTCTCATAAGCTTGAAAGCCTACTGTGGTCATGCTCAAATCCTCATGGATAAACTGGAAATGATCAATAAGGAAAAAGACAGCAGCATTGTGGAGAAGACGGGACCAGGTTCACGTACCAGAGCCAGTGTGAAGAAAAAGATCCCTAAGGAGGACAAATAAACTGAGGAGCTGAAAACTTCGGTTAATAACATGCAAATCATGGTCCTCGAAGCTGAGGAGATGGTTAAAGATATGTAATTTCTCTTTTGGAATTTTTGGTTGGGTTTTTTTGCTGTCCCTGCTGTCTCCTGTTGTTACTTTGGGACTTTTTTATGTTCGAAATGTTGTCTTGTTGTTCCTTTCTATTTTGTTGCTTTGGCATAGCTGTTTATGCTTTTAAAATTGTGTATCTTTTTATTCTAGGTTGCAGGTCCTTGTAAAACCTGTTGAATACTTTGGTTTTTTGTAAAGGTTTCGGGTCCTTGTAAAACCTATTTTTACTTAATTAGAACACTAACAATTCTCTCTTGACCATGCATTCACTATGAGGTCAACAAGAAAACAATCAACATTCTCTGAATGTCATAATAAGGACTCACTGTCCTACTCGGTTAAGAGATTTATCTGTAACAATGGTTAAACTGATGCAGTAATGATCTGATTCAAATAAAACTCTAATTTATAGATATTCAGATCTATTCTAAGTACATAATACCTATGATCAATTTTTTTTCACTTTAGTTCATCTCATACTTCATCTTTGTTCTGCTTGGTAATCTTCTTTCCTCTGTTTGCTTAGCGATGTCTGCAGAAACACACTCGATTCTGTCTTTAACCAGTTTGATTAGTCATGCATAAATTCACATGTATGCTTCAGTATATGTGTACATGATTCACAAAAGAATCTCTTTTCTCTTATATAGACATCATGTATCATTTAATTTTCATCCTTCAAATCTTGTTGCTTAATCTCCATCATTCATTTTCCCGCTCAAAACATCTTTGGCAGCTGTGTTAAAAACATGTTTCAATCTCTTTCATCTGATCTTTATTGAATTTTAATAACCGCCTGATCAAATAACAAACTTTATCATTTACCTCAAAATCATCAATTGCCAACTAAGCATCCAAGTCAGCCTCGATTATAATTAAATTGCTTTATCAATAATTGAGTCGACAAACCCTTGCTCGGTTAATACTGGTGCTCGTTATACACTACAATTTTACTCAGTTTACACTGTCACTCTGTGTATACATAAATCTTCATTTACTGACCACATAAACATTGGTTTTTTGAGATCTTCAATACATAACAAATGTTTTCAACCATAATAATACTCAAATAAGTTAACATTAATGACAATACAATAACTGATAATGTTTTTGATTACGGTAAAAACAGGTTTTGAAGGGAACCCCGAAACCCTTTAACAAAGCAAAGAAAGGAAAGGCATTAAAGCCTAGAGAACAACAGGCTGCCCCAAGGAAGGGAGCAGGCTACAAAGGGATAGAAACCATATTTAGCATTAAGCAAAAGCAAGACAAAAAAACAAAAGAAACGCTGGAAGGAAAACAGAGAGAAAAACCGCCAGCACCGAAATCAGAACAGAGTCTTCAGAAAGCTCTCAGAATCCACCAGCTGAGTCTTCATTGTCATCACATTCTCTCTCAGCTTCTGGAGATCTGGATCCTCAACCTTCTGGTTCTTAGATCTTGTACGGGTACCTGGTCCCATTTGCTGGGAAATAACAGAGTGTTCAGCAATGTCTTTATTACCTTCCAGCCAGTTGCTCAGAGACATCAGATTCTCAAGAGTAGCCCTCATACCAGTATTCACCAGTGTTAGCAAATGTTTCAACATTTCTTCATTCCCACTAATTTTCTTCTGGATGGGTATCATGGCTAACTCAACATCTTTTCTAATTTTTTCATCAATTTCAGAGCCATGATCATAAACAGGAACATTGGTATTATGGGAAAAATCATTTTTGAGAGTAGTCATAGTTTCTTCAATCAAGGAGCTCTTGTTTTCCAGCTTGATGCATCTATTTTTGAGTTCAACCAGGTCGCTCTGCACCAATTTATCCAAATTGTAGCTATAGATTGACTTATTTTTTGCTATTTCCAGGGGAGACATAACGATGGTCCTTCTGACCTCAGAGTCCATCCTTCAAATATCTCTTTGAAGAGGCTGAAGTTTACTACCCTGAAAATTTCTGTCTCTTTCATATTTCATATTCTCCTTCTCATAACTAGGAGATTCATGGGACTCGAAGTTTTCCTCTTCCAGGACTTTAAAACTATTGTCCCCTGAATTTTCAGCATTACTGTCAATTGTATTAATATCAGCTTCTTTATTCTTATCAATCTCTATCTCTTTAATCTCATTACCTTCTGTATTAACATTCTTCAAAATAGAATTAAGTTCTTCCCCTGTTTTAAGAATGTCACAACTCTCCTCTGGGTTTCCCTTGACATTTGTGATTTCAGGGTCCACCGTATCCTTACCCATAGGGGTCTGGGAAGAGGGGGACATCTCAACACTAGGATCCATCTGGCGATTCTGGGCATCTTCAATTTCTGATTCCTGAGGGATATGCTTCTCACCATCAGACTCTTGGATAAGAGGACTAGCAGGGATGTCCAGAACAATCTTATCCGCACCAGCGACACCACTAGGATGCTTAGCATTCTACAACTCAACCGGAGAATTAGAAGGAGATGGATCAGAGGGCAGAGAGGATTTCTTGGGTTTAGAAGACTTAGACAGAGACCCCACAGACTTCCTATTTCTAATCTAGGTAGGGATAGGGTCAGGAATATGATCTCTGGCATAATCTAAAATAATGAGGATAAGACCGACATGGAGAATAGGGGCATTCTTCATTCTGTAGTCAGAAATGCTCTGATTAAGCGACCAGAGGAGGAAGAAGGGGAATGAGATATGAATCTCATGTCTAAAATGATTAACTAGGGCAAAGTGGTAATTATAGACCCTAGAGAATCTACCCTCCAACGTAAAGTATTCCATTATAGCTTTAATAACAGAACCCCAGACTTTATCAATATTCTCAATTTCGACATAGTCTTTCTTACCTTTCACTAGAAGAGCCCGCTCCTCATCAGTTGCAGGAAATTTCTTGTACACTCTCGTTCCCACTTCAACCTCTTTAGAGTAGTTCAACCCATCTAGGGGGAGACCAGTGATGTCAAACAAGACCTCCAGGCTGAGTCTAAATGATTTTCCAGCAATATTAACCGTGCCCTTATCCCATCCCTCTGCAAAAGCTTTTGAAACATCAGAATCAAAACCATGAAGTCTCTTGAGAAAATGGTGAACCTGCCCTTTCTTCAAAATTCTCCACACTTCCTTATCCTTCTTCCACTTGCATTCCGTAGGCTCCTCCCTTTTGAGATCACCACCCATGACGACAATTTTCACCTGCTTTTTTTTCTCAGGCTGGGAAGCGTTTTTATGTTGATTAATCTCAAACTGGTTGATTCTTTTAATCTTAGCCGCATTCCTCTTCACATGCTCAAACTGGCCACAGATAAATATAATAATAGCTACGAGCATTAAAGTTTGAGCTTTCATGATTAGGGTTAAAAACTACATCTTGGATATGTACTTCACCTTGATTTGGCCGTCATTCCAAATCCTCCCAATCTGAGATGAATTATTTAGTACCATTAACAACCCTTTTAATGAAACCTTCTTTATGCCTGATTTTATCATAATTGATAATTGATTTGACTGCTTCGTTATTCATAGGTGTGCCTTTCCATTTTTGAATTCCGTCACTTTTGGCTCCAATATTGGCAAGACAATCAGCAACCTGATTAGTCTCCCGATAATTGTGAGATATATGAATTACTTCAAAGGTTTTAACTATAGAATTAATTTTAAGGATAATATTCTTTATAGTCCAAGAAGGTGGATTGATTTCTTTAATATTTTTAATTATATTCAAAGAGTCACCTTCGATCCATACTCTTTTAAATCCCATTTCTTCCACCAGCATGATAGTATTCAAGGCTGCCAAGGCCTCTGCTCTATGATTTGATTGAAATCCCAAGGGGATTGAAATGGCACCAAGAAAGTTACCAGAGCTATCTCTGATGATGCCCCCTCCCCTAGAGACACCCGGGTTACCCTTAGAGGCACCATCAAAATTTTCTTTAACCCAGCCAATTGGAGGAGCAGTCCAGACAGATAATTCTCTTTGGGAGCAATCTTGATTTCTGAGAAGAGGAAAGTTCCAATTTGACCAGTTGACGTCCGGGAGGAGAGGACTATACTTGATATTTCTATTGTTTATAGCAGAGCTGAAGTTTTCCTTTAAAGATCTAGATATTATGTTGAAGACAATTTCAGGTTTAGAGCTTTTCTCTTTGAAGATTTTGTTATTTCTTTCCTTCCAGATACCCCAACAAAGATGAGGCGGGATAAGATTCCAGAATTGTCTAACCATTTCATTTTCAAAAGGGCATCTCCATTGAGTAGCAAAGTCCTGCCAAGATTTTGGGAAGAACCAGTCCAGATTCCAATTTTGAAAAACCAAAGACCAAACTTTCCTGGTAAAACTACAGTGGATCATAAGGTGATCACAGGATTCAGCTTGATCAAAGCAAAGGCTGCATATATTAACATGATAGAATCCTCTTTTAACCAAGTTATCAATAGTAAGGGGCTTATTCTGGATAAGAATCCAATAGAAGAAGTTAATCTTAGGAGTTAGGAGTTTATACCAGATAGTAGCACATTGGGGCTTAGTTTCCTTGGAGAACACAAGGGAGTTAGCAGAGGCCACCGTGAAATCCCCATGAGTAGAGAGATTCCACACCATCTTATCTGGAAGATTACCTTCACTGATCCAGGAATGCAAGTCTAACATAAGCGGTAAAAAACTTCTATCAATGCAAGAGAGATCCTTCCAAGAATTGATATTCCTATAGTCAAAGACTTTGTATCCAAAAGTATTTTTAGCTTGGGTAATAAAGTCCTTCCAATCTTGTCTTTCAGACAGGGGGTAATCATAAATCCAGGGATCATCCCAGAATTCAATAGTGGATCCATCTCCCAGATT
>MU225479.1:2071795-2084626 GCA_018584345.1 Thuja plicata
ATCCCCTCGAATGATTCAGAAGAGAAAGAAACAAGAGAAGATCTAAATGCAAGTTGTGGAGTTTGAAACTATCCCTTTTGCCTGCTTTACCTGCAAAAAATCTGGTCATTGGGCAAAACAATGTCCTCTTAAACATTCTATAAAACTAAAAAGAAAGATCCAAGGGTTGTTTGGAAAGAGAAAAAATCTCCCTCTCTTCCAATCCCCTCGAATGATTCAAAAGAGAAAGAAACAAGAGAAGATCTAAATGCAAGTTGTGGAGTTTGAAACTATCCCTTTTGCCTGATTTACCTGCAAAAAATCTGGTCATTGGGCAAAACAATGTCCTCTTAAACATTCTATAAAAGCTAAAAAGAAAGATCCAAGGGTTGTTTGGAAAGAGAAAAAATCTCCCTCTCTTCCAATCCTCTTGAATGAAAACCTTTCTGCAGTTCTGTGTGGTGGACCTTGGTTGTTTGGTAAATCGTCTTTGGCTCTCCAAAAGTGGGGGACAAATATGGACCTTAATATGGATATGTTTGAATTAGCCCCAGTATGGGTAAGATTCCATGGACTTCCTCTGGAATACTGGCATGAAGATGTCTTTTCGGGTTTGGCTCGTTCATTTGGTTAAGAGCTCACCAAACGAACGAGCCAAACCCGAAAAGACATCTTCATGCCAATATTCCAGAGGAAGTCCCTGGAATCTTACCCATACTGGGGCTGATTCAAACATATCCATATTAAGGTCCATATTTGTCCCCCACTTTTGGAGAGCCAAAGACGATTTACCAAACAACCAAGGTCCCCCACATAGATAACTGGTAATGTTTATCATCACTTCTGTAACTCAATTAAATATCAACAAATGACTTCAAACATATAATCAGTTGTAGTTCATCAATCTCTCCTTTGGCATTGATGGCAACACAATATGAAATATGCAATATAAAATTTCATACAAAAAATACCAAACTTTTGTTCTACAACTGCAACAATTTAGTAACTCTCCCTAACTTGAATATAAATTGTGTTAGTATAAACAAAATATTCAATGTACAGACTCTCCCTGTAGTTTTATCTTTTCAACTCTTGAATCTCTCTATAGACTAAATATTTCTCTCCCTTTCTCCTTTCTCCCTTTAGTGGATAAATGTTTCATTCTCTCCCTTTGTATTTCATTGATATATCTCTCCCTTTAACAACAATGCCAAAAAAAGAGAAATATGCAGCTCTTCAATAGCCAAATAAAATATCTATGATTTTTGGTGTAGTAAGTACCTTTATGTGTACTAATATCTCTGTTTTGGTCCAATTTAGCTTTGCATCAACATGATTGATATTCTAATTTCATGTAGGTTGATGCAACCTCCTAATCTGCATAGTTACCGATGGACAAGGGACGAACCCCTAGTCTACCTCTCAAGTACTCAAATGTATCCTTCGGTAAGGGTTTTGTGAATATGTTTGCAATTTATTCTTTTGATTGTACATATTCCAGTATTACTTTTTTGTCTTGTACTTGTTCCCTCAAGTAGTGATATTTAGTAGAAATGTGCTTTGTCTTTACATGCATCACATGATTCTTTGAAATATTTATAGCACTTGTATTGTCACAATAAATAAAGATTGGTCCAGTGATCTCCTCACTCATTCCTTTCAATAATTGTTTTATCCATGCTATTTTAGAACAATTTGCAGCAGCAGCAACATACTATGCTTCTGCAGTTGACTGTGATATGCATCCTTTCTTCTTGCTAATCCAAGTAACTAGTCTTTCTCCAATAAAGAATGCTCCATCAGTAGTGCTCTTTTTGTCATCTATATTTCCAGCCCAATCAGCATCTGTATAGACTTTCAATTCAAATTTTCCTTCTCTTTTATACCAAAGTCCATAATCCTCAGTATTCTTCAAATATCTAAAAATTCTTTTAACAACTATCATATGTGACTCTCTGGGGTTAGCAGAAAATATTATAAATATTCCAACCGCGTGTGCTATGTCAGGTCTTGTGTGAACAACATACATCAATTTACCAATCATAGATCTATACAAGGTTTGATTTACCTTAGGTGTCTTGTCCTCTTTTGTCAGTTTGCATTCTACCACTATTGGTGTTCCGACTGGTTTTGATTCCTCCATTCTGAATGTTTTCAGTACTTCCTTGATGTATTTTGATTGTGTAATGTAGATACCTTCTGCCTGTTGTAAAATTTGCAATCCTAGAAAAAATTTGATCTGACCAAACATCAACATCTCAAATTATTTCCTCATTTCATCAGCAAATGAAGTGCATAAGTTATCATTACCTCTAAATATGATATCATGAACAAATATTTCAGCAATAAGTGTCTTATCATAATTTTCTCTTTTTAAATAAAAATTGTTGTTGTCACTTATTCTAATAAATCCAATACTTATTAGATAAGAATGAAATCTTTCATACCATGCTCTTGATGCTTGCTTCAGTCTATATAAAGCTTTGTATAACTTACATACCATGTGTGGCTAATTAGGATCAACAAATCCTTTAGGTTGTTCAATGTATACCTCTTCTTCTAGTATTCCATTCAAAAATGTAGATTTCACATCCATATGATATACCTTGAATCCTTTATATGCAGTGTATGCAAGTAGTATTCTTACTCCTTCAAGTCTAACAACGGGTGCAAAAGTCTCTCCATAGTCAATTCCTTCTTCTTGTGCATACCCTTTGCAAACTAATCTTGCTTTATTTATGATAACATTCCCATCTTCATTTAGTTTGTTTCTGAAAATCCATTTGGTGCCAATGGAATTTTTATCTTTTGGTCTCGGTACTAATGTCCATGTCTTATTTTTCTATATCTGCTCAATTTCTTCATGCATAACATTAAACCATTCATAATTTTCTAATGCATCTCTAACATTCTTAGGCTCAAAGTCACAAATTAAACAAGTATCATCTCTAAACTTACTTCTTGTCAATATATTTTCTCTTTTGTCTCCAATGATCTAATCTCATGGATGGTGTCCTCTTACATATCTAGAAAGTATAGGTTCAGTTCTCTGTTCTTCATTATCTTCTTTTGTATCTTCATTGTCTTCAAATTCATGATCTTCTGCTTCAACATTTTCATGATTCTCAGTTTGTGTTGTCTGTTTCCTGATGACATTATCCTGTTGCCCGGTAACATTAGCATGTTGCTTGGTAACATTAGGTGTCGGTCTCGGTAAAGTATCAGGTTCTTCCCAATACACAAATCTACTATAGTCCTCTGGTTCTTTCATGTTGTCCTCGTTGTTTAGCTCAGAAAATTCATCAACTTTCACATTTGCACTCTCAATGATTTTGTTAGTTTCCTTGTTCAAACATTTGTAAGCTTTTCTCTTAGCAGAATACCCAAGAAATATTCCTTCATCACTTTTCAAATCAAATTTTCCATTTTGATCATCTTTTAGAATATAACAACGGCTACCAAATATTCTAAAATAACTTACATTCAGTGTATACCCATACCATAGCTCATAAGGTGTTTTGTTTGTGTCTTTCTTCAGTTGTACTCGCTTCAATGTGTAAAATGTTGTGCTAACTGATTCTCTCCAGTATGTTTGTGCAACTCCTTTCTCAATCATCAATGTTCTAGCACAATCAACAATCGATTTGTTCCTTCTTTCAGTAATACCATTCTGTTGTGGTGTCCTCGGTGTAGAAACCTATCTTTTGATTCCATTATCATTACAAAAGTTTGTGAAATCATCAAAAATAAATTCACCTCCTCTATCAGATCTCAAACACTTTATATCTTTACTAGTTTCTTTTTCCACTTTTACTTCGTACCACTTAAACATCTTAAATGATTCATATTTCTCTTTTATAAACATTACATTCATCATTCTAGAGTAGTAATCAACAAATATAATAAAATATTTATCCCCAAAATAGCTTTGTGTTCTCATTGGTCCACATAAGTCTATATGAAATAACTCCAAAATGTATTTAGACGAGAAATTCTTGCTCTTGAAACTAGATTTTGACATCTTACCCATTTGACAATTTTTGCACATTACATGGTCTGGTTTAGTTAAGCTCGGTAAGCCTCTAACTTTTCTTTTCATACTAATCTTAACCATGTTGTCAAAATTTATATGACAAATTTTTTAATGCCATAACCATATATCTCCATTCTTTGCCAATAAACAAGTAGTTTCAGGTGTGTCAAGATAGAATAGGTTACCTTTAGATTGCTCACCAATACCGATCAATTTTCCATTTCCGTTATAGATTCTTGCTTTTCTATTCTTAAATGTGACTCGGTGACCTGTGTTATTCAATTGTGAAACACTCAATAGATTTTAGTTAAGTCCTTTTACCCAATAAGCATTTTCACATTTGATTTGATTGTTCAGCATAATAGAACCTTTTCCTTTTACTTGACAAGGTGTATCATTTCCCATTCTTAATTTCTAATCCTCCATCATAATGTGTAAGAAATTCACAATTTTCTTTATCACTAGTCATATGATGTGTACAACCACTATCAATAACCCAAATATCATGTTTACTAACTATAGAGATAAGTGTTGTCTCTACATACCTTTCATCTTCATCTGAATCAACTTTAAGTGCTACAAACACTGTCTCAATATCTTCATCGCTCTTAGTACCACTATTATTAGCTTTATCTTCAGCAATGTAACAAGATTTCTTACCTTTATCTTTGTAATCTCGGTTATCTCTTTGGTCATACTATCAGTTGTTTCGGTAGTCTTGGTCATCCTTTCTATCATTAGATCTATAATTTCTATCATCATCCTTTTTGTTAGGGCATCTTGCAGCAAAATGGCCAATCTCTTTACAGTTAAATCATATCAAAGATAGTTTGCCTTTATATCTTCCTTTACCTCTGTGCATTCTTCTAACCATTAAAGCTTCAAGTTCATCAAGTTCCTTGTCATCACTACTACTGTCATTGTTATTTCTGATAATGTGTTTGCTACGAGATTTACCAATTTTCAAAGTAGACATAAATGCAGATTTCATAGATGGTACAATACTGTTGTCAAAGTTATTCAGCTCAAAAGAAATCAATCTTCCAACAAGACTATCAATATTAATGTTATTTTCAGGTGCATCTCTCATTTCATGGATTGCAGAGACTCTTATAGAATATATAGACAATAGATAACTAAGAATCTTACTCACAATTATGTCTTCATCAATGGTTCCACCATATCCTCAAATAGCATTCACAACTTCTTTAAGTCGGGTACTGTATTGTGTGATGTTTTCTCCTTCCTTCATTCTCATGTCATCAAACTTTCCACAAAGGCTCTCAGCTTTAGCTCTTAGTACATTTACATCTCCTCCATAAACTATTGTAAGCTGATCCCACATCTGATTGGCACTAGTACAATTCTTGATGTCTTCAATTCTGAATCTGTAAGTGAAGAATAAATCTCCACCATGATAAGGTTATGTTCATGTTTTCTTTCAACTGATTTACTGTCAAAGCTCCAGTAGGTAGAATGAATTCATTGTCCAACAAATCTTTAATGTTGCTTGCGATTCTTGATAGGTATAATCTCATTCTGGTTTTCCATGTTTGGAAGTTATCCTTTTTCATCTTAGGTGTGTCTCTCTTATACATCTTGTGATCTTTAGCTCAAGTCCTTTAAAACTTTCTGATAAGCACTGTATGCTCCTTGATAAGCACTCCTGCACTAATAAGCACTGATGCTCTGATACCAATTGTTAGAATAACTGAGAGGGAGGGTGAATCAGTTTCCTCACAAATTATCCTACAGTCCCAAATTTCTCCAGATGTGTATCAAAACAAATTTAATCATATATTTTAGCTTGGTGAAAAACGTATTAACTTAATCTTTCATCAATAGTGTTTACTGAATTTTAGTAAATTAATACTGTGATTACCGATCTAGTTCAATAAAGTAAAGTGTAAAGTAAAATAACAATCCACAACATTCATCCACATTGACACATAGATTTTTAACGTGGAAACCCTGGTAAGGGAAAAATACCTGGGACCGGTAACCCAAAATATTTTCACTCTTCTGAAGTGAGCTCAGTGAAGAGCCAACCCTGTTAAAGGTTAAAATGCACACTATTAAATGTGACCTCATTAGAGGATTTAACACTAAAAGTTATCTCTTGACCATGCATTCACTATGGGGTCAAAAAGAAAATAATCAACATTCTTTGAATGTCATAATAAGGACTCACTATCCTACTTGGTTAAGAGATTTATCTGTAATAATGGTTAAACTGATACAGTAATGATCTGATTCAAATACAACTTTGATTTGCAAATATTCAGTTCTATTCTAAGTACATAATACCTCTGATCAAATTTTGTGCACTTCAATTCATCTCATACTTCATCTTTGTTCTTCTTGGTAATCTTCTTTCCTTTTTTTTGTCTGTAAAAATACACTCAGTTCCATCTTTAACCAGTTTGATCAGTCATGCATAAATTCTCATGTATGCTTCAACATCTGTGTACATGATTCACAAATGAATCTCTTGT
Source organism: Thuja plicata (assembly GCA_018584345.1). Classification (NCBI taxonomy): domain Eukaryota; kingdom Viridiplantae; phylum Streptophyta; class Pinopsida; order Cupressales; family Cupressaceae; genus Thuja; species Thuja plicata. The sequence continues at coordinate 2,078,303 of MU225479.1, forward strand.
CTCCTATATATATATGTATTATCATGTATCATTTAATTTTCATCCTTCATATCTTCCCGCTTAATATCCATCGTTCATTTTCATGCTCAAAACATCTTCGACGGTTGTTTTAAAAACACGTTTCAATCTCTGTCGTCTGATCTTTATTGAATTTTAATAACCGTTTGATCAAATAAAAAACTTTATCTTTTACCTCAAAACCATCAATTTCCAGCTAAGCATCCAAGATGGCCTCATTTATAATTAAATTGCTTTATCAATAATTGAGTCGGCAAACCCTTGCTCGGTTAATACTGGTGCTCGATATACACTACAATTTTACTCGATTTACACTGTCACTCGGTGTCTACAAAACTCTTCATTTACCGACCACATAAACATTGTTTGTTCCATATCTTCAATACATAACAAATGTTTTCAACCATAATAATAATCAAATAAGTTGACAGCAATGACAATACATTAATTTATAATGTTTATGATCACTTATGTAACTCGGTTAAATATCAACAAATGACTTCAAACATATAATCAATTGTAATTCATCAAGATAAAGAGATATAGATGGTGAGATAGAATGATAGAGAGATAGAGATATAAGGATATATAGAGTGAAAGGGAGAGAGGGGGAGATAGAGAAATACATTGATAGAGTAAGTAGATATAGACCTCATGAACTTCATTATGAATGCGAAAATGACACAAAATATTTCCCGAGTAACCTTCGACACCTCTTTGGCGTACCCATTACACACATAGGTGCAATTGCTAGTGTGTGTGTGTGTGTGTGTGTGTGTGTGTAGCAATATTAAATAGTTTGATAAGACTAAGAAAAGCAAGTGGACCCATTGCAATTACTTTATCTCTTGAAGCTTTAGGCGGGTTGACTGAAATTTTGGTTATCAATTAAAATTTCATGGGTAGCTACATTGACAATGCTTTAGCAGTGAGTTGGGGGTGTTTTTATTCTTCTATTTGATATGGTTTGTGGGTTCATGTGAGAATTTTAGGGCTTTCTGAAGAGCAAATATTGTTTTCTATTGTTTGAATTGAATTAGGTTGTGGATTTTAGAGAAAAATTAGTTTGTAGCTTGCCTCTGACCATTACCATAAGATTATAGGCCTAATATATTTTTCAATTTCCCCATGGCATTACTGTAAAATCATAATAAAGAAATCATGTGGGTTTATAAGTCCCTTTAGTGTGGGACATTCTCTGCAATTTGATTTTCATAGCATTTCTTGTATTTTAATATGAAGTTATATCTTCTTTAACAAGACCTTATGTTGGCCTAAGCTGAGACTGATACCCTACTATTTTATGAGCTAGCTTGTAAGACCCATGTTTCGATGGATGAGAACTAGGAAATGCAAGATCCAAAGGCGTACCAATCCCTTGGAGAACATAGAGATACAACACAATCTTTCTACGTGATAGGGCACAACCTATTCCTTACTTGTGACTACCCTTCCCTAGCCCTGCGTAGCTCTCACTCTTTCCCTTCAGTTGGGCACCTTGCATCTCATGTCAAAAACTCTCATTCCAATGTTATCAAATACAAGTGCACAAAAATGGAAGCTAACAAGATAGGAAAAATTGGGACACTGCACAATCAGAGAACACGCCCAAGGTAAAGCCTAGGAAATTCATTTTCATTCCAATCAATCTCATCGATTATGAGACAACTAGATCTGGAAAGATATGCCTGCATAAGACAGCTGCAAGAAACACATCATCATTATCTTTAGAGTTTTTCCTTCAACTCGTGACATGAGAATGACTCCATTACAACTGTATATTGTTAATAATAATTGGAAACTGCAATCATGGAAACACCTAACACAATTTCATTAGGCAATCTTCAAATGAACCTGGGTAAAAGTACAAACCTATGTCACACTTTTACAAAGGAAGAGAACCATGACATGCAAAGTAGTTAAACTTTGACGACATAAAAGTGGTATTTGTGTTTAGAATTTGAAAATGATGTAAACTAATGAAATGTGAAAAATTGGATGTAGTTTATGCCTATAATTTTTTTTATAAAAAATTGAATAAGAATTGTCATAGTTTTTTAACTTTTTAAGTCCATTTTTTGATTGTTGAAAAACACTGAAAATCGAGGGTCTAGTTCCCACCAACAAAATATATGTAAACAATCTTTTTTTCCTCTGATTTCATAATATGTTTTAGATGACATGTACAGCTACTGCAGAAAAAAAGAAAGATTAGTTTTCGGTATATATTTTGTTTGTTATAACAATTCATAGTTGGAGTTACTCGAAATTAATACTTTTTGTCTCCCGCCTAATTTACCGTAGCAAATCTACACCAAATACAAAAAAATTATATATTCTTGAAGAGGACTCTCTCCTCTAGTGTTAAATATAAGTTTTAAAATTTTTCGACATGATTTTCTATTTTTTTTTTTTTTTTTTGAACGAGCATGTTCTTCAATGTTAAAATACCTACTTAGAGAGCTTTTTTAAGCTTATAATATGTTATATGTAATCAAAAGACTATAAAAATTATATGACCATAATCTAGACTCTGAGCTCTATAAAAGGGTATTTTTAGATTTTTAAAAAAAATCAATTTTGGTAGACAATTAAGCCCCAGAAGTGATATGTTATCAATTTTCTTTTTTTTTTGCTTATTTGGCTACCACATGGGATGCCACATAAGTAGTTTCGACCGAAACAGTTCCAACCTAAACCGGTTCGGCCGGAACTATTTCAGCTGAAACTAAGGCCAACCAAACATGGTCGCGTGGATGACCATGACCCTCAAAGCTGATATATATATATATATATATATATATATATATATACATTTAAAAAAAAAAATTAAAAGCAATTATCAATTATTCCGACTTAAAAAATGTTTTTTTAATAAAATCATTTTTAAATTATTTTAAAGGCATATTTTTGGGCGTTAAAGGGCAACTATGAATTAAGATTATCAAGAAGGTTTGTATTATTTGCAAGTTTTTTTTTTAGTTTTTTGAGATTTTTTTGTGTTTTTAATTAAAGCATTGTTCAATATTAAATTATGAACTTATCAATATTTTTTTTATTTTTTTATCAAGAGTATATGATTTGTGTATGCAGGTGAATCGAAGCTCTCAATTTAAACAATTTGTGTAATGGGGAATAAAGGAATAGAACAAGAAAATATGATCAAATAAGGGATGACAAAATCAAAGGTCATACAAAATGTAATAAGATGAACCTGTTGAAGTCCAAGAAGATCCAATTCAAGTAGGGGAACAAATTGGTGGAAATATATCTTTTGACATGGGCAATTTGATGGAGATGGATGATGATTCATTTCTCAGACTATTTTCATCTGACGAATTAGTACTTGAAAGCACAATAAAAAACAATGCAAAAAGATTTGGGATGAATATTTTCAAAATAGAAGTCTGATTGGAAAAGAACAATTATTTGGTAGGTTATTGAGGAGAAAAGAAATGACTCCTATTTTGGAGTTTTTAGGTGTTGATAACAAGAAAAACCCAGGAGACAATGTAAATCGAACAATAGTTGAAAATTTGCAAGATGCATTGAACGAAATTAACAACTCAAGTTAAGGAGTTGATTTAAGTGTTGCACGTAGAGAATTGATGACTACTTTATCTAGTAGGAGGTTGACATAGAGAAAACAAGTACATGCAATTTCTGATTTATTGAATGTATCTAGAAGAACTGTTCAAAGATATATCAGGAAAAGAAATATGTTAGATGAAAATATTCAAAAGAATTGGGTTAATATTTGTAGACTTCCTCGAAAAGACAAAATTTCTAAAGATGTAAAAAGATAGGTAATTGATTATTGGACCGCTCACTCCCATGTTTCTTCCAATAGAAGGGATACTGTACATATGAAAGATGAAGAGACCGGTGTGAAAACTGTACATCCAAAACATTTTATAAATATAACACAAAGTGAATTGTTTGAAGCATTCAAGCAAGAATTTTCAGATGTGAAAATATGTCAAAGAATGTTTGAGAGGTTGCGTCCTGCTTTGTACGCATAAATAAGGTACGTGAAACTTATTGTTTCTGAAATCATGTTGAGTTTCATCTTTATTTGCGATCATATAAAAAGGTTATGAAAATACTTAATTTAGATATGGTCATCCCTGAAAGTACGACATAATTTGTGAAGTCTATTTTATGTGAGAAAATAAAAGATTTAGATGAGTAATAAGTACAATGTATAAAGAGTGCATGTAGTGATTGTGGAGATTTACATAAATTTCCATTGCAAATTGAGAATATTAATTTTGTAACGCCATTTTTGTTGAAGATATTTGAATATGAGACATACTGAACTAAGACCAGAGATGAATCCAAAAAAATTGTATTGAAGGAGAGTGAATTGCCCTACCTTGATTTTATGACCAGGTTCCATACTATCATTTATCCACATATCCAACATTGTCATGGTGTAAGATGGAAAGCTAAACAGTTTTGTGATTCCAAAAATTGTTTTCCACCTGGTTGTATTCTTCCAGTTGTAGATTTCTCTGAGAACTATACATTCTCCCCTCAATCAGAGCTTCAAGTTCAATATTATCATTCTGACCAAGTTGCAATATTTGTGTAAGTGACCTAAACACACGGACAATTTGATTTGGATGAGGTAGAAAGTACCAATCCAAATGAACGCATTATCATCAAGGAGGTTCATTTCTATATCAGTGATGATAAGGTTCATGATAGGAGCTATGTGGCTCATTTTTTTGCAATGTATTTTGAAGATATTGTGAATCGCGGGATAAAAGATTAACAACACTGGATTTGGTCTGATGGTTGTGCAGGTAAGTGTATGCACTTCAATTCATTTTCAAATTCTCATTGATTACTTCTTAAATTATTATGTGATCATAATCTTGCATATGTAACAACTTAATCTTGTAGGATAATTTAAATCTGCAAAAGCCTTTAATTGGCTAGCTATGCAACATGCTAGACACAATGTTAAGTTTCTATGGAACTTCTTTGAAAGTGGACATGGAAAAGGAGAGCACGATGGAGAAGGAGCATGTGTGAAGCGTGCACTTCTCCAACATGAACTTGCAAGTACAAATGGTGTGAACAATAGTTAAATATATATATCTAGATATTTCAAATAGTATAATTTAAGCATAGATGTATTTTCTTTAAACCGATAGTTCAGAAATTTATAGGTAACATGATAGGGATTTCAAATAAAATTGTTGAATGGTGTAAAAATCATTTTGTTATTCGGGACACCAAATACAACAAACATTATTTTTGGGAAGTGAAAGGTAATTTATAGTTTGTAGGAAAAATCTAAATTAAAATTTAATTTTGTGTTCATCTATGTTATCATAATTGTTGATTTAAATATGTACAACTTTCATTTCATATTTGTAACAGATATAGATCGATCTAATCCTTACAATTGTCAATGGATTGTTGGTATTAGAAGTTTACATCAATTGATGAGTACCAGAAAACACAAGCCTCAATTGATTCAAGTAAGAGAAAAAATCATGTTTCTGTGTTGACTGCATTAAGGACAATCCAATGAGCCAATGTAAGAATATTGTAAATGGACATGTTTCACAATGGGATATGAAGGAGTTAATCAGAATGACTCCTTATGAAGATGACGACATTAACATAAACATTCATAATCCTATATATTTAGTTGATTATGAGTGTGTTTCTGATTTAATTATTACAGGTGCGTGCACATGTACATGATCTTTTATTTAAATTTAATTTATTGTACTTTATATTTGAATTTAATATCTAATATGCATTTGTATCTAGGTGATATTTTTTCTATGGTTGCAGATCCTGACAATGCTGAAAGTGTAGATTATTATCTACTAAGTTGTACGAAAGAAAAATACAAATTGCCAGAAGAAATTATAGATGATGATAGATAATCATATCTGACTGGTTCAGTTGTTATTGAAGGAATATATTATCAGCAAGTAAAGATAGACAGAAATGGTGTTCAATTTATTAAATATATGTCTGGTCAAAAAGTTCTACATTACAGTCACTTGGTTATAGCAACAAAGTCACAATTTGAGACATTGCAAAAAAGAGTACGTGGCAATCAAAAGTGGAGGTTGCCTATTGAAGAACATGAAAAACTTTTAGAGATAATAAAAGACAATGAGGATCCAGACTATATGTATCAGGAGCTTTAAGATAAAATTCTTTTTGTAGCTCTTGTACTTTCATATTTGAACTCTACAGTTTGAACTCTTACTTAATGTATTGGATATTGGATATATGTTATTGAACTCTACAATTTGAACTCTATAGTTATGCATG
>MU225479.1:2114832-2138812 GCA_018584345.1 Thuja plicata
ATATATAACCATTTTCATTTTACTCCTTCAAATGGGAGCTCTCAAGGCTTAAATCATCACATTTTCTTAAAAATGTGTAATTTCAGCAAAAATCAGGATCTTCAAAAAAGTGGGACACACTATTGTGGGACCACCCATTATACACACACACACACACACACACACATAGATACATATATGCATATAAGTATACAATTATATGTGTTTTTATATACATCTATATATACATGCACATACACATATAGATGTACATATAAATATATGTGTATGTATATGTGTGCGCGCGCGCTAAAAGAGTACTAAAAATGATCTCCTAAAGAGGCTCAAATTTCCTATCAAGCATGTTGTGTGGACAAAGTATGCACTCTAAGCTCTCTAGAATAAATATCACCCTACACAAATTTGAGTTACTTTAGTGGATTCTTTATTAAATTTTCTTTTCCTCCTCTTTTTTTTATGGGTATCAACTCTAATAATCAAATGGAATCTCAAACTATCCTTGCAGATGCATAGGAAGCTTATTAACTAGGTTGAAAAAATGTCATATGTGAGATGGATTCACAGTCTTTTTTTTCCGTTCTAAATAGAAGTTAACTTTGTACATGGAGCAAATTCATTAACTGTGATTTTTTTTGATTCCATGTTTTTTACTATTTTTTAAATAAGGAGAATATATTTGATTGATTATATGACTAAACAAATCTTTAATGTTGATCATAACCAAAAATTAATAGATGAAGAAGAACTTCAACAAGTTAGATACTAACATAGAGCGCAATGAAACTACCTTCGCTGCACATTGCAATGGCTTCCTCTGTTGCAGCCTCCAAGGGTCCCGCTATGGCAACGCCCTCCTCTGTTGTGGTCTCCTTGGGTCCTGTTGTGTCTGTGCCCTCCTCTGTTGCGGATGCCAAGTTTCCCGCTTTGGCAGCGTCTTCCATTTTCCCTGAGGGGGTTGCCCTTCTTGCATGTGTTGAATCCCTAGTGTTTGCTGGTGTTCTTCGCTCTGTTGTGGCGTCTAGGTCTGATGTGGTGGAGGCTATGGTTGTGCAAGAGGGTTATCCTTCTGTTTGTGCTTCTGACACCTCTCCTAGGGTCTCAAAGGGTCCGGGGGAGTCTTTGCAAAGATTGTATCTAAGCCTTCTAGGGATGGGAGGGATCCTAGGATTACTCCAGTTCCTATTCGTGGCTCTCTATCGGTTAAGATTTCTTCTGAGGCTAAAGGGGATTTGGAGAACAACACTGAGATTTTTAAATCTCATGGTCTGATCTGTAGATTTTAGGGTTTTTGGCCTACCCTTCCCCTTTTGCATGAATGGGTCACTTGCAAGTGGGAACCATTGATTTAAGGTACTATTCATATCTTTCATTTGGCAAAGGGGTTTTTCTTTGCAAAGTTTGATGTTGCTGCGGATAGAACCAAGATCCTTTGTGATCATTTTTTTTGCTGGAAGGAAGACAAATTTATGCTTATGGAAAAAACTTGGCACCCATATTTTAACCCTTTAACTGAAGTTTTTAGCAAGGTCCCTATTTGGGTTAGACTCCCTAACCTCCCTCTTCATCTTTGGCATGATTCTGTCCTTGAGGAAGTGGGTGAGGGTTTGGGGAAATTTTGATGCTGTCTCACGATTCCTACAACATTTACCATTCTACTTTTACTCGCATTTTAGTTGATATTGACACTTTACAGGGTCTCCTAGTCAAAATCAAAATTGAATAAACTTTAGGATCATGGATCCAACAACTTGACTACGAGGGTATTCCCTTCAGATGTCGTAAATGCTTTAAAACTGGAATCTCTGCTCAATGTGGCTTGGAACTCAAGAAAAAGAAATCATCTCCTTCTTGGTGGAAGGGTGCCTCCTCAAAACATTATTCGGTCAGGAAAAGTTCCTCCATTCCTGGGATGAAGGATAATCTTGTTCAACCTCCTGATGCCCTTGCTAGGTCTTTGGAGGCTACTGGTCTAGTTTCTGAATCTGCTGGAGTTGTTCTTTTTGGTGGCGATTCTCCTCTTTCTCCACCGGAGGATAGTGCTGGTGGATCTCTGTCTGTTGGGGTTGTTCCTGGTATTTCCTTACTGGAGGCTGATGGGTGTTGGGTCACTGGTTCAACTGACTCTGCTGTTGTTTTGGTATTTGATCGATCTGGTTTGGATGATACTACTCCTACTCAGTTGTCGATTGGGGCTAATGTTGGCCCTGTTCCGGAAGCGTTGTTGAAGGATTCTTTTCCTTTGCTGGGTGCTGGTGTGAGTTGACAGAATAAGGCTTCTAGAGTGGATGATGGTTGGGTTACTGTTAAAGTCAAATATCTTAAAAGGTCATCTTCCTCTTTTGATACGACCCTTCGATCCCAGATGAAGGGAATGAAAGGATAGTTCTATCTCTTCCCATAATTGTTAACCTCGGCTCTATCTTTTATTGCATTTTGGGAGGTGTCTCATCTTTATTTTTTAGATTATTTATTTCTTTTAGGCCTTATGTTTAGGCAGTCTTGCTGGGTTATGGGAACTTCTATTGCTAAATTTTAAGTTCCTCTTATGTACATGGTCTCGGGCCCCCTTCGAAACATGCTGTTAACTTAATCAAACTAAAAATTAATATACGGGTGATCCTTATCTTCAACTCTTTCTTTACAATTTTAAATCTTCTTCATAATGTTTATGATTGATAATTACTCCTATTTAATTTTTATTATGTGAACTTTAATATTATTCTTGTTGTTTGAAATTATTTTTTATTAGCAAGAAGAGAATTTATTAATTTTGATATATTTAGCAAGAAAAGGTTTCCATTCCACCATTGTGCCCTCGATCACTAGCTTATGCAAGCCTCTATCCATAGGAATCCTTGGCTGAGAACGTGAGAGAATAACATCATTGTCTAGACTGCCCATTAACTCATGTTTGCTTAAATTTTTAGCCAACATGATCACCATAGCCTTGGACTCATTTGGATTCTTATTGTTCAACTTTAATTACAGTTGTTGATGTTTAGAAATCTTTACCTATTTTTCTAGATTCAAAAAATAAAATAAAGTAAAAATTCTCTCTTAGGATTTAAGGACAAACACATTTAATTTTATATTTGCATTAAAATGCAAATGGTGCCTTCTCTCTAAAAATTATGATTTACCCATTGAATTTTTGATACGCAAGAATATATTTTATTGATTCTGAAATATTCCAAAAATACATTAGATTCAAAATAAACCCCATGACTAATTTGTAGCTCCTCGCGAGCACAAAGGGCCAAGCATTAAAATATCTATGCTAAACCCACCTTGACCTCGACTCAGTCTGCATCCTAAAAGTGGTAAAACGTCTCATAACACCATACAAAACTAATTATGCTACAATCAACTGATTCTAGGGCTTTTCCAAAACACAAAACACACTTCAACTAATCGCCATTATTGTCGATCAAAACACCAAAAATAGATTGTGGGACTTTTTGAGAAAAAATTATGTGAGGAAAAATTGTTGAGAAAAATTTATTTATAATATGCCTAGGTTAGATTTTCAAATATGCACACTACATTTTCTTTGTTTCACATATGGTCTCCTGATTTGTTCATTTGGAGTTCTACCTTTTGCTCTATTAATGAGTTAAATTGTCACATCTTTTTCACATTGTAAATGAAAGTTATAATAAGGAAATGAGGGAAATTTAGATTTACACATTTAAAGTTTAAGTTCAAATAGAAATAAGACTTTTTCAAAAGTTGTATGACACTTAGTTTTATATGAGAAATATGATTTATTTTCTATACAATTTAAGACATGGTTATCTTTTTTTGTTACAAGAAATTTCATTGAATACATTCAATATCTTTTTTTTGTAATTGTAATTGAAGAGTATATAGACTATACATTATATAATTAATGTTGTGTATTGTTCAATTTATATTGTATACTATTCTTTTTATAGATAAATCATTTTATGAGTAGCAAAAAAGTTGTTTGGCCTAGTTTGCAAACCCTAGAATCCCTAATGGAAAACACACCTATGTATGAGTATTTTTAACAGTTACAGAAGAAAGCGTAGATGAAAAATTATCTTTGTGTCAATGATGCATTTTTAAGGGTGGTTATTAAAAGAATTGAAGGGTTGTCAAAAAAGACGTTTTCGCCTAAAGTTACAGCCCTGGTGACTCAATGTGGAAACTATTTTATCCAGTTCAAAAATTTCTCATATTTGAGAATGGGGGTTTTGAAAATGCCCCATTTAAATTGCCTAGATACACGTTTCTAATTATTTTGTGTTCCTAGAAGTATGCCAACAAATGGAAAAGGTGAATGTTAAATATATAGATAGAATGAAGAAAATTAGGTACTCATTCACCATTTTCCTTTTAGATTTTAGTTGCAAGAGAAATAAGGCTACCAAAATGACGAGGAAAATACTATCAAAATTCACTTTTTCAGTTTATATCACAAAGGCTTTATTATGACAATAAAGGCTATGTGAAAGCACATTATCACAGAGGGAAGTCATATCTTCATCACCCCCAACTAAAAGCCTACTAGGAAGATTGTATAGATTTCAAGGAGGTGCAGAAGAGAGATTACATGAGGTTAACGTTGGACCAACCCAGAATATTTGGAGTATCTCTTCATGTTGTTGAAAGTCTAATTGATGATGGTTTGGATATGTTGAGGAGGTGTATCAAAGAATTGTTCTTGGATGTCTCCCACATCTCTATTGGTCAGATAAGGAGACTTGGGATATAGAAAAAGGAACCTTGTATGTTGTGGAGAGAACAAGGAGATGGATAGAGAAAAACATAAAAGAGTGTGGTTCCTCTGCATCAAAGGGGATGTCAAGCCTAGAATAAAATGCATCTTAGATTCTACCCATGTCTAAGGATACTACTACTTTGACTTGTATTCCCTAAGGAAGCAATTGTTAGACAAGGGGAGATTAAGAGGAGCCAAGTGATAGTATGAAGCTGAAATCAGTATGTCAGGAAGATGCACCTACATCCTCCAAACAAAAACAAAAACAAGACAAGGAAATTTCTATTCTTGTTTCTTCTACCCCTAAGAATTTGTCACTTGTTGTGCGTTGTACCCAAGAAAATGATTCTTATATTTTTCACCAAATTAGTGCAGATGATATTTCAAACTCATTTTTTGACATCAAAGGGATCTTTTTGTGCTCAATAATTATGTTCCAACTGCTTCCACACTTGCACCACCCACCAATGCAATAGCCAACATTCTGAGTTCATCTATTGTTACTTCCACTCCATGCCTTAATAAAGTTGTAGATTAGAGAAAGAGATGCACCTCAATCTTGGATATGAAGGTGGATACAATAGCTAAGCTATTGCAAGATACCCTCGAGCCCAAGAAGGCTACAAGAATATCTAGAGTGAGTGCTAACCCAAGCTGCAGCCACAAATTTTTGAAAGTTGATGATCCTATTGGGGATACAGATGAAAGAAAAGTCACATTTTCTGATTTCAACTAAGTAGAGTAGATATGGGTCTAACCACTATTGAGGGGGACATATATCATGCAAAATTTGATGTGGGTGCATTATAAAACATACTTAAACTAGAGGTGTTGAAGAATTTAGTGCTGTAAGAATAGGTGAGCACTTTAAATACCTTTATTCAACCAATGTTGCACATTAGTGACCAGCCTAGAAACCAAAGCATAATCATCCCTATTGAGAGGTTAGACCCTAATAAATTGAAACATATCAAAATGAGTCAATCTATCACTGTAGCAGTGGATAATTGGGTCGGTAAATTTACAATGAATGTAATGATGTGTATTGTGGAATATATAAGAGCATACACTCTAATATTAAAGAAAATGAAAACCTAGAATAATGATTTGAAGAGTGTAAAAAAGGAGAGATAATTTTCAATGGTTTTTCATCCGTTACAAGAAGTTTCAAAGTTACCCTTGGGCCTTTTGACTAATGAAGGAATAATCAGTAATAACAATGAGAATGAATCTACCATGTGTGGGTATGCTACAATGGAAAATATTCATAATGGATGAGTTGGATACTCAGATAAGAATAGCTTTGGTACAATGTTGTCAAGACATCCAATATTTAAAGATTCACTTATCTAATTATGGAGATAGACACACTTGAAGAAAATAGAGATACTCTACATAAGAGCGTTGATGTCATCCACAGTTTCAAGACAAGAATAGATAGGGAAATGTTTGTTGAAAAAGTTAATGAAAAGACAATGGAGACCTCGAAGAACCTGGCATGTTACCTCCTAGGATTAGAAATAAAATGGCTAACATGTGCCCAAAAACAATAGAGGTTAATTAGGAGCTAAGCAAACATATGCTAAGGGTTAACATGACAATAAAACCTAATCCCAAATCGGTAAAATTGGTCGTATCAAAATACATGCAAGGATGTTGGCAAGAGAAGAATAACAAGTAATTGGGAACAATGATGGAGGCGAAGCAGTACATGGAGGAGGTGAAGCAATACATATAGGAGGCAAAGCTAGATATGGAGGGCCTCTTGTCATTAATTAGATCTTGTTTTATTATTATTTAAATATTTTCTCTCTTGGTTGGGCACCAAAAATTGTTAGCTCTGGAGGGTCGTTTATTATTTTTAGATCTTGTTTTAATGTTGTTTAAATTTTTTCTTTCCTAGTTGGGAACCAAAATATATTGGCTCTGTAGAGCCATTTATTATTTTATAATTATGTTGTGGGTTTTAAGTTACGTTAGAAATGGTTACCTTCAAGAATCTATTAAATTTCAAGATTGTTATTATGCTAGATATCAATATATGGTAGATCGACGATAATGAATGGATCTATTTGCCAGTCTTTTGAACACTTGATATTTTGAATACACTAATGGGGAATTTGTTAACTAATAGGGTGATGGATTATTTATTCTTCATATGTCAAATACATTGTTATTTTGATAATCTTTTCCTCATATCTATTGAAAGGTTCAAAGATATGGTACATACACATTGCTATGAATATTTTGGCTTTAGACAGATGGAACAATGATGTTTTGAATCTTATGAATCTTGTTTAGTTTAAATACAATTTTCTTTTTTTGTTCAGTTACAATTGTGTTGTGATTGTTATCTTTTAAAGCTTTTTGTTTAATAGATCTTGCTTTTTTCTGGAGAAGCATGTCTAGTTTTATATTCTTTGTATATTTTTAGAATGTACCTACACCGTGTAAAATAATTTTTGATTTGATGTAAAACATCATTACATGTCACTCAATTGGTACTAACAATTGTCAGTTGTATGATGGTAAGAATTTAGAGTGAGGTGACAATTTTGTTAACTAACACAATATATACTTGATGGATGACAATGAACACGACTTTTTGATTCTACTATGTTTGGATTAAATATTAGTGGAATATATTTGAATGCAGTGTCATGAATCCTAAATTTGTAGCTATGGTTGATAGATTGTTTATTCTTCCTATATTAAATACTGGTATTTGGATAATCTTTTTCTCATATATGTTAAATTGTTTAAGCATATGATATACACACATTTTTGTAAATATTTTAAGTTTAAACACATCCAACAATGATATTTTAAATGTAGTGACTCTTGTTGTGTTGAAATACAATGTTTGCATCCTATTCGGTTACAATTCTAATTTGATTTTTACCTTTTAAAGCTCTCTCATTACTAGTGGTTACATTTTTCACTTGTTGTCTGTCCCTTATTTTATTTTTGGTTAAAACTATGTCTACATTTATATTCTTTATATATTTTTAGTGTACAATATGAAAAGTTAAGCAGTGCAGAGGGAAGATTGCTCAATTCACATGGCACATTGGAATACAAAACCACCTGAAAAAAATGATCAACACCACTTAGTAAAGGATGCCGATGCAATATCTTTGCTCTAAGGGTTTGTATTCCTTCATTGTTTATAATTTAAGGGGATATAGATAAGACTATGATGTAAATGACTAATCGAGATAAGAAATGAACTAACTAATCTGTAAAATAGATGTAGAAGGAGATCAAAGATGGTTTTTGTGCACTTGGAATCAAAATGGGAGCTATGCTACTTCAGATCTGAATATCAAACATATGGAATCCTAGAAATACCTATAATTGTTGTTCTGGAACTTGAAGGTTGTAACTTGTCTACAAACCAAATTTCAACTATTTTTGGGAGGTACTGAATGTTTGAAATGTTTTGTTTCTTGAGTTTTTGGCTCAAATTTCTAAGGATGCTTGGACAGCTCCCGACGTGTCTGGAAAAGTTCTGGTACCTCCGTCAACCTTAAAATGAAACAAAATAAAGGAAAGCGTGATATCAGGTAGCAAAATCTAGATCAAAGAAATGAAGTATATCATACCTTAGCAATGCAAATGCTTCTTTGAAGGTTATCAAGTATATTGATGCTATAGCTTTGACTAAACAAAAAAACCCAAAAGGAAATCATGAAAGATAAAAATCCTCATAGAGTGGATTTTGTAATTCACCACAATGTTTGATTGAGGAGAAGAAGACTTGAATGAATGAATGTATATCTCCTTCCTCGATAGAAAATCCTTTGATTTGCATCTAATGGGGGAAAGAAGCTAAATCTATGGAGAGAAACACCTTGGATGCTTGAGTAGAATGTTTGATCTTGAATGCTTGGACTTGGTAGCTTGATGGCTCTTGAACTTGATAGCTTGATTTATGAATGCTTGATAATGAATGTCAATGCTTGATAAATATTGATCATGGTTACCAAAATGAGGAGAGATAGGGTGTTTATATAACTCTCACAACATTTCGGGGGTTAAAACTAAAGCAAGCTGACCACGAGATCTAAATTCCCACAAAGAGCTCCATGCCAAATTTGGCCAAAATAGGCGGGAACATAACATTTGAAATGTTATGCTCCTAGGTACAGAACATTTGAAATATTTTCTTCCTGGGAAAAAAATGTTTTAAATGTTCTATATCTAATAAAATCAACCCAAATTTGAACTAGGTGTTATACAATATAAAATTGTAGAAATGTTAGGATGTAGATCACTCACCAAATCATATTTCGCATTGTAATGCAAACCCACCCTTAAAAAAATCAAATTAGCACAACCCAAAAATGATGAAGGGGTGCTAATGCAAGATCTAGGTAAAAGAGGGATTTGGGTATTCCTAATGTGAATAAAGTGTGATTATGATATGTAAATGTATGAAAAGATACTTATGTTATGATAAAGGAAATGATTGTGAGCAAGATATGATATCAGATCTAATGCATAAAAGTAAATGCAAGATGAAAAGAAGAAGAATGATCTCGCCTTGAAAGCTAAGAGAGGAGGAACAAACTTCAAATCTGGAAATGACTTTCAAAAAACTGTCAGATTCAGAAATTGTTCTGGATCTGGAACTCTGAGACCTAGATTTTCTGACTAAAATTTGCAGATCGAAAGGACAGTGCCAACCCAAGTTGGCCTTGTCTTGGAGGTAGAAAATTTACTGGAATCTATAGAAGAATTGTCACTGGTTCCAAATATTTGATTTCTCATATCTGAAACCTGTAAATCTGCACTTCAAGACAAGAAAAAGGGGAACATTGTTATGGAAAGGGGCTTTCGTTGGTCAAGCCCCTATATAGTAATTAACCTTGAAATGAAATTGAAGTTGCATAAGGAAATGTAATCTAGATCTAAAACAAAAATCACCTTATACCTTAATGATGCAATGCCTCTTTGGAGATGATCACAAGTGTGGATGCAATAGCTTGGACTCTACAAAAACACAATAGGAAATCATGAAACCAAACCCTTGAATGATGAATGTTGTAGGTTTCCACAATGTTGGATTGAGAAAGAAAGAGAAGAAGAAGAAGACTTGATGAACGATTGTAGATCTCCTCCCTAGATTGTAAAATCCTTTGCTTGACCTCCAATGGGGAAAGAAGATAGATCTAAGGAGGGAATGCCTTGAATTCCTGATGGACTTGAAATTCTTGGTGGATTCCTTGCACTTAAATGCTTGATGGGCTTGAATGCTTGATAATGGATGCCTTCACCAATGGATGCTTGCTTTAACTTGGATCTCTTGAATGCTCAATAGCTTACTTGCATGAAAATGTCTCTTGAATTGTAGGTATGTCATGCATGTGAAATGAGGGGAAGAGGTCTCCTTTTATACACATTTCGTGGCTCAGATTTTGCAAGGTCGACCCCAATTAAGCACCTAGGAGAAACAACCCCGCGTTGGGCCCAAAGCCCACTAAAAATCAATGACCTAGGACAAGGCTGACTTAAGTTGACCTAGTCCAGGACAAGGTTGACCTAAGTCGGCCTTATCTAAGAAAAAGTTTTTAAAGTTGGCTTGAGACATAGGGTTGTGTGCTAAGAATGGGTTTTGAAAGCCTTAGTCCACCTGGAAATCAAGGCAAATCATGAGATGTAAAAGGCATGTAAAATGACCTAGATAGAAGATGAATCATGTGAATGGATGGAAAATGGGAAATCATGCATATAATTTAGAGAAATCCTCATTTTTTGAACAAATAATGTTGATTTGAAGGATGCAAGAGAGGTTGAAAGATGTGAAATCAATGTGAGAACCCATAGATTCTAAAATGGGGCTAAAAATGAGCACCTAATAAGGGTGCTTACTTTTTAGGATGGTACATGTGTCTAGAAGATATGGTAGATGCGGGATAATTAGGTACAACTAATTTCAAGATCGAGACAGAACATAGAGGCCACAAATAGTGATATAGGGCCTAGGTGATGAAATTAATTATTAGATTGGAGGAAAAATATAGGAGCACACTTAGAAATAAGGGTTTACCTTGATTATAAACAAGACTGAAAATTGAGAGGACTCATATTTTAATTTAGGTGTCTATTAAGTGTAATATGAGATCCTATCATAAACAATACACTAAGGTAGGTACCAAATAGTCCTTAAATTGTACAATTTATTAAGTTATTACAATTTAAGATGGTACATTCAACCCCTACTTTAGTGGGAGTATGTGACAACCTCTTGCTCACGACAAAGGAAATGAGAGAGAGAGAGAGAGAGAGAGAGAGAGAGAGAGAGAGAGAGAGAGAGAGAGAGAGAGAGGATCTCAACTCAGATATCCGTGCACAAGGGTACGAAAAAAAAAAAAAGGTAAAAGACAATTTAAGAGAAAAAAAAATCTCATATTCAACTAGTTGATGAGACCATGTTCAAGAAAACATCCTAGCCACTAGCATTGTGTTTGGAAAGCTATTGCAAGAGCGTAAGTGACCAAATAGAAAGGGAAAGATAATTTCCAAAGATGAGGTAACCCTCTGGCATAACTATGAGAGCATGGAAAGAAGAGAGAGACCATGAATCCAACAGGCTAGTAAGTTGTTTTATGCTAGGTGATTCATGGAAGAAGAGGAGGAGGAGAAGGAAATGATAGCAAGTTGTGTTATGATAGTTCCAGTCATCCAAAAGAAAAAGGGGAGGAGAATTGATGGTCTAGAAAGTTGTGTTATGCTAGTCAATTCTACCTTAGGAAATTTGTGCACAAGGTGGCTTGGAAATCTTTCCTCTCAGGGGCAGCTTCAAAAAAAATTGCGCTCAAGGGCGACTTAAAAAAAGTTGCGCTTAGGGGCAACTTAAAAAACTTTGTGCTCAAGAGTGGCTTATGGGATCATTCTTATGAAAATGATTGTCTCCATGGGGATCCAAAAAGATGATCAATCCTAAGGAAACCATTTTCTCCTTAGGGATCAATAAACATGAATTGATGGTCTAGAAAGTTGTGTTATGCTAGTAAATTCTACCTTAGAAAATTTGTGCACAAGGTGGCTTGAAAATCTTTCCTCTCAGGGGCGGCTTCAAAAAAATTTGTGCTCAGGGGCGACTTAAAAAAAATTGCGCTTAGGGGCAACTTAAAAAAATTTGTGCTCAAGAGTGGCTTATGCGATCAGTCTTATGAAAATGATTGTCTCCATAGGGATCCAAAAAGATGATCAATCCTAAGGAAAGCATTTTCTCTGTAGGGATCAATAAACATGATCAATCCTAAGGAAAAAATTGTCTAATTAAGGATTAAAAAAACTAGTCCTAAGGAAAGGATTGTCTCTCAAGGGATCAATAAGCAAAAGGTTGCATAATGTACAAGGAGGTCGTAGTATGCCCATATCCTTATGATGCTGACATAGAACTATGGTGGCATCATTAGGAAAATAGAACAAGGATACCTACTCCCAAAAATAAGTGAACACCGAGAGGATATCCTTAAATCAACAATATATGCTATAACCCTAGCAAAGAGTGAGGACTCTTGTTAGCCAAGGAATAGATAATCGTGAAGGATATTCTACAAGTGGGAAGAGACTCTTGAAAGGAAGAGATCTTAGCTACAAGACATCTTCCTTCAAGAGGAGTTCTTGAATAAAGAAAACATCTTCAAGACAAAGAGGGGAGGAGAAACAAGAATGCACCCTTTTAGCCCCCTATTGCTAGATGAAAAGGGATTTTTGATGAAGGATAAAACACTTTAAGCCCTCAAGGAAATTTGTTAATGATAAACATAATCTTGCAAATAAGGCAGAGGTTGTGATCAAGGATACACACCTCCTGCATAAGAGAGAATCATGAATCAAAACAATCAATTCCATATAAGAAAGGAATATCACATTATAAACAAACACCACTATATTAAGGAAAGTGGATCCTTAGAAAGGGAATGAGATCCAGGAAAATGAGACCTTTCCCCCCAAGAGTGAAGGCAAGGGTAAATATTACACATTATAAATCCTGAGTGATATGTCTTTTATAATAGACATGTACTTTCAAGCAAGAATAATTTGTGAACAAAGATGTAAATCTCCTAAAAAGGAGAATATCCTAACAACAAAATCCATGCAATAAATGACATCATGTTATAAAAGAAACAAGACAAAAAAGAGATAATGGATATTTTAGAGAGGGAGGAAAATCATACAATCCTTAAGAGGAAGATCATTTATAATAGACATTTTGCAATAAATATCTGTTAGGATCTACCTTTTTAGGGGATTTCACCTGCTGTAACTATTAGGGGACAACAACAACAATGATCTAAAAAATAGCGCTACCTCTACTTGATTAGATCCACTAAAGCACACAATCTCTTATTAGAATACTTAACTAATTCCTGGCTTGATCGTAACTTGCACCTTACACCGCACTTGTTGAACATATGATCAACACATTTTACCTTCAACCTCATCCATTATATATTGAAATTTTAAGTCCACCGCCTTGATCAAACCCTAGAATAGAATTTCAAAACATCTCACTCAAATCCAACACGCCACAAAAAAATTAAATACACAACATATTTCCAAGACCACATCGACCAATACAATGATTTACATAGGATATTGTGTCAAACAGTGAAACATGTTTTGACCATACACAAACTTCCTCTAGAATCTTCTCCACAAGATAACATCGAACAATGTGATGCCAGATCATCACCTCCAATCATGAAAACACATCACTAGATCACGACCCATTCATCGTTAACCGCCACCGCATCGATACCAATCACTGATACATGATCCACCATCGATAGCTTAAGAACACAAACACTTATCCTATTGATGAATCAATAATCTACCAAATAAACCAACTTTTCAATTATTTAACTTTTAATTTCCATTCACAAGCTTAACCTTATAATAGCAAATGAAAGTCATAAACATTCAAGATCATCCACAAATCTGACACATAGATTTATCTCCTGGAAACTAAAATAGGGAAAAAACCATGGCGGAGATTAGTACCCACTAAAATGATGTACTCTTCTAAAGTACACCCTGTTAGGAGCTTAACCCTGTTAGGAGCTTACAACATCACTATTAGGTGCTACCCGGTTAAGTGATTTACCTTAGGCCTTCTAGAACCTTTACCCTATTAAGAGTAGCCTTGTTAGAGAACTTAAAACACAAGCAAGTGTGTCACCTTGTTAGAGGTTTTACAATAAATATATATTAGGATCTACCTTGTTAGGGGATTTCACCTGTTGTAGCTATTAGGGGACAACAAAAACAATGATATGCAAAATAACGCTACCTCTGCTTGATCAGATCCACTAAAGCACACAATCTCTTATTAGAATACTTAACTAATTCCTGGCCTGATCATAACTTGCACCATACACCGCACTTGCTCAACATATGATCAACACATTTTACCTTCATCTTCATCCATTATATATTGAACTCTTAAGTCCACCGCCTTGATCAGACCCTAAAATAGAATTTCAAAACATCTCGCTCAAATACAACATGCCACATAACAAAATTAAATACACAAAACATATTTCCAAGACCGCATCAACCAATACAATGATTTACATAGGATATTGTGTCAAAGAGTCAAACATGTTTTGACCATACACAAACTTCCTCTAGAATCTTCTCCACAAGATAACATCGAACAATGTGATGCCAGATCATCACCTCCAATCATGAAAACACATCACTAGATCATGACTCATTCATTGCTAACCACCATCGCATCAATACCAACCACTGATACATGATCTACCATCAATAGCTTAAGAACATAAACACTTATCCTATTGATTAACACTGTCTTTGCTCACCGATCACTTATCCTTCCCACCAGTCACAAAAGTAGTTGTGATTGAAACTATAGCATCTGAACACTTTTAACCACCATATCCTATGACCGCGCCACAAGATTCATTAGAGATTTGACAAGACATTCAAATAATCTCTCACCTGTCATTAATTGTTCTAGCAATTGTACTATTACACGCCATTCGATTAGAGCTTGTACATAAACTTACTTCAGTAGTAGCGATCATACATTTGTCATCCAAAGACATACATAAGTCTCCCCTAAATACAGCAACCACTAAAACTCACCATTCATCACAAATATGATTGACAACATACTAAGAACACAAAGTCAATAGTTGACATCAATGACAATATAATATCTGATCATCATGTAATCAAATCATTATGTCATCACCAAAACACACTTACCATCACTGTATCAGATATGCCAACAATATCCCCCTTTGGCATTGATGGAAACACTCTCTTCCAACACTATCTTCAACAATAGATTACATCAATATCTTCAACATGAAACATTAAGGAGAAAAATGTTTCCACTTATGTCTTTCACATGTTCTGCAATTACTCACTTCTGTCTTTCATCTATTCTACAGTTTCACTTCTATCTTTCACCTGTTTTGCAATTACTCCCTCTTACACTGAACTTCACTCTTTGTGAAACACACATACATCTTCATATCTTCACATGTTCACCCTACGTCATCTTCATACATCTTATTTCCTTTGAAAATAATGCCAAAGGTTCCAAATACTCCTGATATCTTCCCTGCAGTACCTGACTAACCAAAGCACATCACTTTCACAGACTGTTCCCCCTAAGGAGTAGCCTCACAACATCAATCCACACAAAAATATTTAATGAATACACTGGGACTAATGCAACAACATCTTCATTTAATTAAGAGTGGTTAGGGGAATGACCCCTAACCTACTTCTTAGATACTCAAAAGTATCCTTAGGCAATGGTTTAGTAAAAATATCAGCAATCCGCTCCTTAGTTTGCACATACTCCAACCTTACTTCCTTTTCTTGTACATTTTCTCTAAGAAAATGACATTTAATAGCTATATGCTTAGTCTTAGAGTGCATCACCAGATTTTTTGAAATGTTAATAGAACTTGTATTGTCACAATAGATAACCAATGGTTTAGTTACCTTCTCATATATTCCTTCTAGAATCTGCTTAATCCATACTATTTGAGTACAATTGATTCCAACAACAACATACTCAACTTCATCTATTGATTGGGATATATAATTTTGCTTCTTGCTTGTCCAAGATACAAGCCGATCTCTGAGAAAGAATGCACCTCCACTTTTTCTCTTTCGATCATCAACATTACCTGCCCAATCAACATCAATTAACACATTCAAAGAAAAATAAACTTTATGTCCATACGAGAGACCATAATCTTTAGTCCCCTTAAGATATCTTAAGATTATCTTCACTGCAACCATATGAGATTACTTAGGACTAGAAGAAAATCTAGCTACTAATCCAACCACATGTGCTATATCCGATCTAATATGTACAACATACTGTAGCTTACCGATTATGGACCTATAAAGTGTCTCATCCACTTCTTTATAATTATCTTCCTTTGACAGTTTGCAACCATTTACCATTGGAGTACCAATCAATTTTGAGTCCTCTAGTCCAAAAGTCTTTAGTATTTCTCTTACATATTTGGATTGACTTATGTATGTACTATCTTTCATCTATTGAACTTGCAATCCAATGAAGAATTTGATCTCACCAATCATAGACATCTTGAATTCTTTCCTCATCTCATCTGCAAATGATTTTCTCATCTCTTCATTTCTACCAAAAATGATATCATCTAGAAATATTTCAGCAATCAATGATCTTTTATCTTTCTCAATCTTCAAATACACATTAATGTTATCACTGTAGATGGGCCTAAGTTCTGCACTCTCAATCAAGAGAGGTTAGTAGCACCAATTAGAAATACAATCAATCAAATAACTACTAAGAATGAGCCTATCAACAATAAAATAACAAACATTATATAAAGGAAGACAAATTGATGCAAGCCCAAATGCTTGAAGCTTCTATTGCTTCTCTCTACTCCTTCTGAAATGCTGTGTGGGTGGTGCTCAATATTGGCATTGACAACATCTATGAATTGGGAGTGTCGAGAAAATGAGATAAAAATGATAATGATTTGCTAATGCCTCATATGAAAATTCGATCTAGTAATTGTGCACAAAGTTGACAAAAATATATTTATAGAATATGGAAATGATTTGGACGGATGAGATTGATCTCAGAAACTTGAAAATGGATGGTTGAGATCAAAAGGAATTGAAGAAGCAATTAGTAAAATCCTCTTAACTGAAGAGAAGAGAAAATGACTCAGTCAACTATAGAGTTTATTATGAGTTCCCTTTTTGAACTAGAGAGAAGATGGAGTGATTTATGCAATCATAGAGATTGATCATGAGTTGCCTTTTTGAACTGGAGAGAAGAGGGAATAATTTATACAATCACAGAGTTTGATCATGAGTTCCCTTATTGGAACTACAGAGAGTATTTATTTGATTATAGAAATTAAAATACTCACAAATGAGATATTTGAATTTTATTTTGATTTAAAATAGAATTAAGAGTGAAATTAAATTAATTTAAAGAAATGAATTTAATTAGAAGAATAATTAATAAGTTTAAATATTTGAATTTAAACTTTAGGAAATTGAATTTAATTAACTAATAAAGATTAATTAATTAAGGTTTATTAATTAAATAGAATTAATTATTTAATTAATTTTGGAGAAATTATATTTGATTAGGGGATTAGATTTAGATGAAATAAATGATTAATTAGTGATTAAGAAACCATTAATTAATAGAGGGAAATTAGTAATTAAATGCGAGGATGCAAGTCTGTCCATTTTAGGGTGTCTATAGTCACTAGTTCTGATAAAACCAAATTGAATCAGATATGAGTGCAACCTCTCATACCATGATCTAGGTGCTTTCTTCAATCCATACAAAGCTTTTTGTAATCTAAACACCATGTTTTTACCTTTTGAATTAGAAAATCCTTCAGGTTGTTTAATGCATACCTCTTCTTCCAAAATACCATTGAGAAAAGCCGACTTAACATCCATTTGATATACCTTGAAACCTTTGTAAGCAACATAAGCAAGCAATATCCTTACACCTTCAAGTTTGAACACAAGTGTAGTTGTTTCACCATAGTCTAGGCCTTCCTCTTGTGCATATCCTTTGCACACCAATCTTGCCTTGTTCCTTCCCACTTCACCAGTCTCATCCATCTTTTTTTTATGAAAATCCACTTTGTACTAATCACATTCTTGTCCACTCGTCTGGGCACTAATGTCCAGGTTTTTTTTCCTCTCAATCTATTCAAATTCTTCTTCCATAGCTATCACCCAATCTTCATCTTTCAATGCTTATTTCACTTTTTTGGGCTCAAATTCAGATAAAAAACATGTACCATCTCTTTCCTTCCTTCTTGTTAATACACCAACATTCATGTCACCAATAATTTGATTAGGGGCGTGATTCAACTTTACATACTTAGGCAATACCATTTCAGTTCTAGGATTTTCTTCAACTGTTTGTCTATGTTCCTGTGCATTGACCTGTCTTTTCATTGGCCCTCCTTTAGTATCTTGATCCACCAATTGCACATAAACAAACCCATGAAAGTCTTCAGGTTCCTTCTTGCTGGATTCACCATTCTCCTCAGAAAATTCATTTATTCTTACATCAACACTTTCCACTATTTTGTTTATTCTTTTGTTCAAGCACTTGTAAGCTTTTCTCTTAGAGGAATATCCTAAGAATATCCCATCATCACTTCTTGGATCAAACTTTCCATAATTTTATCTCTTTTAATGTAACATCTACTCACAAAGATTTTGAAATATATAACACATGGTGTTCTACCATACCACAACTCATAGGGACTTTTGTTTGTACCTTCATTTAGCTGAACTCTGTTCAAAGTGTAAATTACAGTGCTCACCGCTTCTCTCCAATATGTCTGAGAAACACCTTTCTGAATCATTAATGTCCTAGCACAGTCAATGATAGACACGTTTCTTCTTTTAACAATACCATTCTGCTGAGGTGTTCTAGGTGCAAACATTTACCTTTTATTTCTATGTTCTTGACATTAAGTAGTAAACATGTGAAAAGCTTCAGATTTGTTCTTTAAAAAAATAACCCACATCATTATAGAAAAATCATCAACAAATAACATGGAGTATTTATCACCATAGTAACTCCTAATTCTTATTGGACCACACAGATCGGTATGAACCAGATCTAAGATATTTTTCAGAAGAATAATTTTTATGGATGAAACTAGAACTAGTTAACATCCCAAGCTGACATTCTTTACACAACATTGTTTGGTTTCACTAGATGTAATAGTCTTCAACCTTAGCAATCAAACAACTCTTAGTAGTAGAATTCAGATGTAACAAGTTACCTCTAGTTTGTTCACTAGTAGCAATCAGTTCTCCTAATTTCCCAATTATTCTACACATACCTCCATTGAACTCCAATCTGAAACCTTTTTTATTTAACTAAGAAACACTTAACAAATTTTATCTTAAACCATCAACCTAGTAAACATCATCACAAATTGTTTTGTCATTCAAAGAATTAAATCCTTTACCTTTTACCAAACAGGGAGCATCATTCCCAAATCTTATCGAGCCTCCATCACATTCTTCCAACTTTATGAATTTTCTTTTATCACCAGTCATGTAATGAATACACCCACTATCAATAATCCAATTAACACTGTGATTCATGTTAGAAACCAAATCTTTCTCACCTTATTTTTAGGGATCTTCCTTAACTGCAAAAAACATAATTTATTCTTCATCTCTTCCATCAAATTCCTCATCGGTTACACCTTCCTCAGCTAGGTAGCAGACTTTCTTGTTCTAATCCTTGAATCTTCTTGGCTTTTCCTTCCTGTCATTGTCAGGGCATCTAGAAGAAATGTGTCCAATCTTGTTAAAATAAAAACACTTCAAAAGCAACTTACCGTTATATTTGCCTTTCCCTCTAGGCAGCCTTCTAGCAGTCAAGACTTCCAGTTCCTCCTGTAGACGTCCAAAATCGTCCTTATATTAATTCAATTAATATTCCCATAACATTATAGTTAAGTTTAATTAACTATATTTGTTATATTCTTCTATCTATTTAATTAAATTTATTTAATTAAATATGATTCATCTCCCTTAGTATTTAAATTTAATTTAAATACTATCCCTTTTAATGTATTGAATCCTATTTAATACATTATCCCTCATTAATCCCCTTTAAATAAATTTTTAATTTATTTATTCCTTCACATGACTTAAATTTTACTAAACCACAATTAATCTAAATTAATTTAGATTAAGCTAATTTGAACCTAGATCCTACCCCACCTCACATCACTCTCACCAAATAAACCTATTTATTAATTAACTAAGGTTAATTAAGCTAATTTCTTGATTCCTACAACAATTAGTTTTAATTATTTGCTCACACATGTGTGAGCAAATTTTTAAAAATTTGAATTTTTCAAATAATCCTTATTTGGTGCCAACAAGGTTTCTTACATCTATGATGACACCTTCTTACACTTTCCAAAAGTGTCTCATTGGCCCAAAACTCTTACACCCTCTTACACCTTCCTACAAGATCCTTCACATGTGTACTTTAAGTACACTTTGACCCATCACATCCAAAGTTGCTCACACATGTGTGAGAAAAATGGGCCTCTTGCATGGCTTATGTGTCCCTCATATGGCACCTATGTGGATCCCACATGAGCTCCACCTCATCCAAACCCTCTCTGTCCTCCAAAAACTCTATAAATAGAGGCCTTTCTCAAGAGCAAAATATCTCTCATTTATGCATTGTTATCATGCTAGTTTAGCTCTAGAATTTCTTAAGCAATTTAGCATGCTCATCTTAGTGTAGTTTCATGTTATTTCATATTTGAATCTATATATCACATCTTAGGTCTAATATGGAATGAATCTAGTTCTCTTATCTTAGTTAGATCTTGCATTGTCATTATAGTTTAAAGCTTGCATTCTCATCCATGGTGAAAGCTTGAGACAAGCTCCTTATACTTGTTCTTGAGTTATTAACTTATCATTTTAATGCAGTTCTAGTGGGATTATAATATTGTGTTGGGAGAGCACACCCACAAACCTCTCTAAGAGCAAATCAACAAGGCTTGGGTGCACTTGTTTGACTCATCAGAGGTTGTGATGAAAGTCTTCTTATTTTTATTAGTATGCTTTAGATATGCATAATGTTATTATTTGATGTTTATCTCTAACGTTTGCATGTCTGAGCGTGCTCCCAACAGGTTAGGTTTTATTGCATACATTTTGGCATGCCCGGTGGGACCCACGTCCCTAATTTTCTAATATTTTT
Organism: Thuja plicata; assembly: GCA_018584345.1. Lineage (NCBI taxonomy): Eukaryota > Viridiplantae > Streptophyta > Pinopsida > Cupressales > Cupressaceae > Thuja > Thuja plicata. The sequence goes on from MU225479.1 coordinate 2,135,865, forward strand.
GCAGAATTTTTCGCTGTTTGGAGAACTCTAACATAGACCCGTCTTCGCTCTAGAATCACCGTCTCCACAGATCACCGTCTCCAAAACTCGGCCGTTTGCGAAACTCGATTGTCTGCGCAGAATATTTGCCGTCTCCACCTGTCTATAAACAACTTGTTAAACTGTGGTTTAAAAATGGTTTTTATTAATTTTCAGTGTTTTCAACTCTCTGGTTTCTGACAGAGATAGACTTTTTAAGAGTTAAATGTTGATAAATTTAATAAAAATATCATTTCTCAATTTTAATAGATCTGTTTATTTTATATAAAAATTGAACTATCTGTTCTCTGTCGTCTGCGCAAGTATTCCACCATTTCCGTAGATCGCCTTCTACATAGATCACTGTCTGCGTAGATCACTGTCTGTGATAATCCACCGTCTGTGCCTGTTTTCTAAGACTTGTATTTTTTAACACATTTGACATTCCAAACTACTAACCAGTGCATGCAGGTTCTGTGGTTTATGTTCTGAAGGATATTATTTAATGAACTTGTATGCTTAAACACTTATTTTGGAATGCATGTTGGGTAAAATGAACCTCACTCAATCTTGAATGTAAAGGGAATGAACCTCACAAATCTTGAATGACATAAGGCAAATGAACACACTTCCTAAGCTTTTTGTTTGCTGTGTGGGAAATAAATTGAACTTGAATGATTAACCATACTATTGTGTCTTTTGCTTAGGTAGAAAACACTTAGTTGCTCTTAAATAGGTTCAATTTGGAATGAACTCTTCTTGGTGTGTTTGAAGAAGTGTTTCTCAACACTTCTTTTGAGCTATTTGTCTTTATTTTAAATCCCTTTAATTTAAGTGATGCTTTGATTAAACTATAGCCGTATCCTCTCCCCTCGCCTTCGCAGATCTTGGGTGAAGAGAAAGCTTAGTTTAATCAAGCCTCTAGAGAGACTTGTCTAGAGGGAGCGCTTCCCCTTTAGAGGATGACCTCAAACCGGTAATCCCTTTGGCCGATATAGAAATAAGGTGTGACCCAAAGGTCTGCTTTATCCCTTCAAGCTCGAGCGGGTCGTGTTCAATAGTAGTCCATACTGAGTGAATATCCTTAGCATACTGGTATGGTTGAACTAGAGACTTAAGTGTCTCATGCCGTACAAACCGATTGTGGGGACGCTATGAAACCTTACTAGCAACCATAAAGTAGTAGCCTACCTGGTTCACCTCCGAATGATGATTTATTATAGTGCAAGGGGAGGGAAGAATCTCCCCCCAAGATTCCCATCATACGTGTCCCAGGGTATTGTGTTGCGAAAGAGATCTTCGTAGCACGGCAACAATACCTGACAAAAGGCAAAAACACGGGCACCCTTCCAGGGGTGACATGTTGTGTGAGCTGAAGGACTACCAAGCAATGGGCCTATAATATTTCATGCGAAGCCAAATTCTTAAAGTAGCTACTGTTTGAACTGTCTTTCGATGTGCTAGACCTAGTGAAAACATAAGTGGTTTGAAAGAATCACTTGAACATACACAATCGGAATATTACAAAGCTAGAACAAAATCCCTTAATGTCACATGTGATTGTATCCCTCAAGGTTGCTTGGTCCCTTGTTGGATTGTTTTGAGATGTGTGTTTTTTATTTTCTGATTTGCTTGTGCTTAAAATCAATCCTTGCCATCGAACAATTTGCCCAAAATCAGATTGAACATAAAAAATCTGCCCAAAATTTTAACACACTACCTTAGTCTTAGTCGGCCGTCTCCGCTCTAGATCCGCTGTTTGCGCAGATCACTGTCTACGCAGATCACCGTCTGCGAAGATTGCCGTCTACGTCTGAGACTGCCGTCTCTGCTTCAAAATAGTGAGCTTAAAAAATTGGCCAAGATAATCAAAATTTGACCATCTACAGGACCCTAGAACCACTTGTCCTAAATCATTCATCCACTTGGCCAAACTTGATTTTTCCACGACATGACCAATTTTAAGAAACACAAGAAGGTTAAACTTCCTACATCTTCAGTCCTTAGAGAGAAAAAGGAAACCACCCATAAATCCAAGGAATTCCAACACATTGCAACATCTATCAAACAAGGTATTGAATACCGTGAGAAACTTGACAAAATCATCTACAACAATACCGTTTGCAAATTCATGGCCAAGTTTTCACTCAATAGATCTTTTGTCACACTTGAACAATACGATTAGATAACACCTGACTTTTGGATCATTCTTCCACTTCTTCCATCTTCATCCTTCCTTTGGAGCATTAGATCAAAATCAAATCAAATCCTTAGGTTGAAAGACCTTAATCAGAGTATTGTGAACCTTCATCCTCAAACAAACACAATATTGCTTGTAGACCATCAGTTCGTCTCAAGTAATTTAAATCCCTTAGTGATATCCCATTTTGCTTGAGATCACAAGTCCATCTTCAGGTAGAATAGATGTTGCTTTAAATCCTTTGTGTTTGTATCATCATAATATTTAACATCCTTAGGTTTTTTCTTAAAAACCTTTAAATCAATCAACTCAATTATCCAATCAATCAAATCAAATCAATCATCAATCTCCAATCCAATCAATCAATCAAATCAAATCCAATCCAATAAAATCAAAAATCTTTGCTCCAATTCATCTTCCACATCTCCTTGTCTTTCATTCTTCTACCATTGTATGGTTGTCACTCGATCCCAAGCTACAAACATGAGGAGAACAACATCCAACACTAATCGTGAAGAGATCCCATTTGCCACACATTATTTTCATGGAAGTGGGGTACGAGCTGAGGAATTAGCTTAAGAAACAGAATTAGTGGACCAAGACGAAAGACCCAACCAAGTGATTGACTTCCTTAGAGACCCCTACAATTTGGAAATGGTTGAGAAGGCCATATTGCATAATAGTGATGAGATATTTCTGAATCTCATCCATAATGGTGTCACAGTTCCTG
>MU225479.1:2147560-2165127 GCA_018584345.1 Thuja plicata
ATTCATAGTTGCATTTTCATTAGCATTAAACATTTATAACCATTTGCATTTGCATTCCATTAGTTGCATCCATAACATTCATAACACTTTTAGCATTCATTCCATCAAACATCATATAAAACATTTATACATCATCCATACATGTTAACATATAAGCATTAACATATCATACATAAATCTACATCTCATCCCTGCATCACAAATTTGTTAGTCTCATCATGCATACATATGTTCATCTCATCCTGCATGTCAGTCATAAGCATCATATACGATAAAAGTAAACATTATAAGTACATCCATACATAAGCATGTAAAATCATCAAAGATGCATAAACATAGAGTCCCATAGTCCAAAATAAAGTCCATGTATATATCTCAAAATTGTCATATCATACATCATATGTCACAAATGTCAAAAATGTGTATCCAAAATCTGAGATGAGTCATGATGGTGGCTATGATGGTCCTGCTCCACTGCTGGGACATGGTGGTAACCCCACTGATCCCTGTGATGCTCGCCCTATACTAGTTGACTGTGACCTCTCAGAGTATGCCGGCGCTTGGGCCCCCTCTAGCACTGCTCCATAATACAGTCCCATGTAATATCCGGCCTCTAAGCCCCTGTGTCCTACCTCTCTCTGAGCAGCCATAGCATCGGTCATCATCTGACCCACTCCTGCCGCAGTGCCTGCCAACTGCGCTATATCGCGGTGTGCCCTATAGTCCTCAGCACATCTACGTGCTAGATCCTGCTCTGTTGTCAGAGCTGCTATCTATGCTGCCATCTCTTCTCTCTCCTCCTCCCAATCCCCATGCTCCTTGATCATGACAAACTCCCCACTGTCCACCTGATCCTGTAAAATGTCCAGTGCCCACTGTGCACTGTCCTCTTGTGCTGTCTCTAAGGCTATCTCTCCTTGAATCCGGGTAACCTCTTCCTGCAGGCTGTTTGATGTAGCCTGTGCTGTCGCCAATAACCCCTGAACCCTCCCCAGCTCTGTTTGCAGGCTATCTCGCTCTGCCACAACAGTATCATATGTCTCCTGGGCTACAAAGCCTGCTGGTGGTCCCTGTCTTGGGGCCTGTCTCTTTGCACCAGGTATGATAGGTGGCTCTCCACCTACTGGTATCTGTACCTATCCTCTCCGCCGCAGTGTTGCCACCCTGGGCCAGACTCTCCTCCTGACCCCTCCATCTCCTCTGTCATCATCATCTCCTCCATCCCCCTGTCCCTATCCATCATCCCCATCTCCCTATCCCTGGCCATCCCCCCAACCCCTGGCTACTCATCTGGCTGCACGACCCCTGGCATTGTCAATCTGATCGGCCTATGTGCTGCCCACTACTGTGCATATGCTGGCACTACCCCTGCATCTAGAAGAGACTCTCATGCTCTGATCCAGGGCACCTTAATCATACCCATAAAGGATCCTCGTGCTATCCGAGGATCTGCCCCCATCCCCCATACACTGCCTACCTCGCGGGTCACCAATGGATGTGAGAACCCATCCGGTACTGCCTCCTACACCTACCCCATCTGTCTCCATACCCTGGATGGCATGTATCATGAAATCATATATGCTATCCTCCCGAACAGCCAGTCTATACAAATCTCATGTAATACAAGTCATAAAACCCATCCTCTGCATATACCCCCTGCTGTGGGGCCTCATGACCCCAGGCCTCAAATCCTGCATACGGAGCCCATGTGATAGCTCCCATCTCGTCCAATCATTGCCTCTAGTAACCCACTGAGTCTGTGGCCTCATAACTAATGGGTGACCTATACCAGTAGACAAAAGGCTCATACGTTGCCCGGGTCTCCTAGTGTCTAATCGATCATGTGATCGCTATATGCTCTCAGGCCCATACCAGTAGCAGTGTGCATCCAAGGCCTAGTGCTCTCCCTCTACGGTATGCACACATATGTAAAATATAGTACAACTACCCGAGGATGATGTATCCCGAGCAGTACTGGTTGCTGTCCTTGACCATGCTGCTCAATACTCATGCCTAGCCAATCAAAAATCCCTTGCCTGCATGATCAGGCATGAGACATCCTCCTATCAACCCTGCTAGGTAAAGCGCTAGTCGCCGTGGCTATGGCTCCATCTCCATCGCCCCCGTCCAGGACATCCACTACGGTGTAATCAGCAGATCAACATACCTCTGCCTCATAGCCATCTCCATGTATGGCTGTGATCCCTCCACGTAATACTTGGGTATGACCTCCCAAATGGGCACTCTGTAGATCCTCCATACATCATGGAGGGTGATCGTAGCTTCCCTTGTCGGGAAGTGAAAGCTAGAGGTGGTGCTGTGCTACCTCTCTATCAAAGCAAACATGAGCGCATTATGTGCTCGAAGATGCGGCCAATACCGCATATGCTTTAGGCCACACAACGTAACCACTCCCCACTCAGCCGCCGTCAGATGCTGCTCTAGCCCCATCGTCACTGGATAACATTCCCTCGCTCGGAATGTGATCGTCTCCTCCTATAGTCAACAAACCTATATCAGCAATCAGATAGCATGCTGGGGCATTAAAACATGTCCCAGGCCTGTCTGAGGCACCAAAAAATGTTCCCGGACCCTTATCTTTCCTCTCCCTCTTCTCTTTTCTTCTATTTTTGGGTCAATCCATGCAGCCGACAGTTGACCCTCACAGATGGTGAACTTTCACAGCCGCTAGTCTGCGGAGACGACGGATCTTCACAGACGCCAGTCTGCATAGATGGCAGTTTAGGCCGCCGACTTTCTTGCCGCGTAGACAGCGGTGTTGAAAACCGCTGTCTCCACCGCGCAATTCTTCTCTCCAGCTTTTCGCAGATAGAGATTGGGTGAATCTCCGTCTGTGCAGACGACCATCGCCTGTCGGTCATTTGCGCAGATGGTGATCTGTCAATCACCGTCTGTGCAGATGGCAGACGGGCGATCGCCGTCTGTGCTGTGCACCCTTTTAGAGGCATTTATTATGCCTATCTACTATTGAAAAATATTAAAAACCTTAAAGCAAATGTGGGCGCTCGACTACTCACCGGTGGTCCTGTGTCTACTGGCCGCTAGTATACTCGGATGCGCTCTCCAAGCTGCGATTGCTCTTGCTGTGCTGCCATGGCTCTCTTCTTCTTCTCTCTTTTGCTCTTTGTGGGTGAAAGTGACTTGTCCATGGGCCCCAGTGGACTATTTATAGCCCTTTGGGACCCATTTCTTCTGTCGGTCTCCTCTTTTTTCCGTTCTGGTCCCTGTTTTCCCTCCATTTTTCTTGGACACGCCATGCAATTGGTCTGCTTTCCCCTTCTTCTTGCCTTTTCGAAATTTTTTTATTAAAAAGTTATATTTTTTCCTATTATTTTCTTGAGGGGGCACCCTCCTCCGCTCTCGCTGCCATAGGTTTTCTGAACCCTCTGGGGCATCTTATTTTCTTTTCTTTGACACAATGTCACTTTCAACAATGCATCAAAGAGGGGCAAAATATAGATGTCCAAAATCGTCCTTATATTAATTCAATTAATATTCCCATAACATTATAGTTAAGTTTAATTAACTATATTTGTTATATTTTTCTATTTATTTAATTAAATTTATTTAATTAAATATGAATCATCTCCCTTAGTATTTAAATTTAATTTAAATACTATCCCTTTTAATGTATTGAATCCTATTTAATACATTATCCCTCATTAATCCCCTTTAAATAAATTTTTAATTTATTTATTCTTTCACATGACTTAAATTCTACTAAACCACAGTTAATCTAAATTAATTTGGATTAAGTTAACTTGAACCTAGATCCTACCCTACCTCACATCACTCTCACCAAATAAACTTATTTATTAATTAACTAAGGTTAATTAAGCTAATTTCTTGATTCCTACAACAATTAGTCCTAATTATTTGCTCACACGTGTGAGAAAATTTTCAAAAATTTGACTTTTCCAAATAATCCTTATTTGGTGCCAATAAGGTTTCTCACACCTATGATGACACCTTCTTACACTTTCCAAAAGTGTCTCATTGGCCCAAAACTCTTACACCCTCTTACACCTTCTTACAAGATCCTTCACATGTGTACTTTAAGTACACTTTGACCCATCACATCCAAAGTTGCTCACACATGTGTGAGAAAAGTGGGCCTTTTGCATGGCTTATGTGTCCCTCATGTGGCACTTATGTGGATGCCACATAAGCTCCACCTCATCCAATCCCTCTCTCTCCTCCAAAAACTCTATAAATAGAGGCCTTTCTCAAGAGCAAAGCATCTCTCATTTATGCATTGTTATCATGCTAGTTTAGCTGTAGAATTTTTTAAGCAATTTAGCATACTCATCTTAATGTAGTTTCATGTTATTTCATATTTGAATCTAGATATCACATCTTAGGTCTAATATGGAATGAATCTAGTTCTCTTATCTTAGTTAGATCTTGCATTGTCATTATAGTTTAAAGCTTGCATTCTCATCCATGGTGAAAGCTTGAGACAAGTTCCTTGTACTTGTTCTTGAGTTAATAACTTATCATTTTAATATATTTCTAGTGGGATTATAATATTGTGTTGGGAGAGCACACCCACAAACCTCTCTAAAAGCAAATCAACAAGGCTTGGGTGCACTTGTTTGGCTCATCAGAGGTTGTGATGAAAGTCTTCTTATTTTTAGTAGTATGCTTTAGATATGCATAATATTATTATTTGATGTTTATCTCTAATGTTTGCATGTCTAAGCGTGCTCCCAACAGGTTAGGTTTCATTGCATACACCTCCTGATCTCTTTCTTCATAAAAAATAGATTCATAGTCATTAGAGTGACATACTGAAGAAGTGTTAGACATCTCCTTTCCTTTCCTATATGGTGCAATATTCAATGATGACTTGAAAGTAGCTTCAACTTTAGGCATGCTATTATCATGATTACTTAACTCAAATGCAGTTAATTTCCCTATTAATCCAGAGTAATGATAAAAGTTCCTAAAGATCAGAGCTCTTGAATAGATGAAACCCTAATAGTATACTGAGTTAATAGAGTTCTTAACATTTTTTTTACCACATCCTCCTTAGGAACATTACCACTAGCACCTTGAATAGTAGCAACAAATTCGTTATTTCTCTGATTGTGTTCCTCAATGTTCTCATTGTCTTGCATTCTCATCTCATCATACTTTCCTCTTAAGCTGTCAACCTTTTCCTTCTGCACATGTGGATCTCCACCATAGACAATTTTCAACTTCTCCCACATTTCATAAGCAATATCTAAGTCTTTAATATCAACATATTCTAGATCTAAAAGAGTACTCATAATACCTTCCATAGTAGCAGTATGTTCATGCTTAACCTTTAACTGATCTGCAGCTAGGGTTCCTAGGGGTACAATATACCTATTCTCCACTTGATCCCAATACTGATCACCCAAGCCCTTAAGATAGAGCTTTATCCGACCACCCTATATTTAGTAGTTATCTCTTGTGAATTTAGGACCCTCCTTTCGCATTATCTTGGATCTTTATCCTAAGCTGTTAAGCTTCACCACAATAGAGGACCAAAGCACTAATACCAATTGTTAGACCTGAGATCAGATTACTAAGAGGGAGGGGGGTGGGTGGGGGGGTAGGGTGAATCGATAATCTACCAAATAAACCAAATTTTCAATCATTTAACTTTTAATTACCATTCACAAGCTTAACTTTAATATTAGCAAATGAGAGTCATAAAAATTCAAGATAATCCACAAATTTGACACACAAATTTATCTTGTGGAAACCCAAATAGGGAAAAAAATATGGTGAGGATTAGTACCCACTAAAATGATGTATAATGGGGCTGCAAGCTGGCTGAAGTTCTTAATGAATCTCCTATAGTAACCGGCATGGCCAAGAGAACTCCTAACATCCTTTTGTTTTACTAGAGTTGGAAGTGTAGTGATGACTGCAATCTTTGTAGGATCAAGCTGAATGCCAAAGGATGAAAGGTAATGTCCTAAAACAACTCCCTCTTCCATCATCATGTAGCACTTCTCACTGTTAAGGGAGAGGTTATATTCCTGACATCTTTTAATAAATTTCTCCAAGTTAGCATGAGCCTCCTCAAATGTAGTTCCATAAGCAGTGAAGTCATCCTTGTATATTTCAACACTGTTAGCAGAGATGTTAGAGAAAATACTGATGACCTCCCACTGAAAAGTAGCAGGTGCATTGCACAATCCAAATGGAAAGACATAATAAGAAAATGTTCCCCACGGACAGGTGAACATTGTTTTATCTTGACCTTCAAGTGATATCTGGATTTGGTTGTATCCGCTGAAGGCATCTAAAAATGAGAAATAATTTTTACCATTAGGGTTGTCAAGTACTTGGTCAATGAAAGGTAATGGAAAGTGATCTTTCTTAGTGGATTTGTTAAGCTCCCTATAGTCCACACAAACTCTCCATTTCCCCCCCTTTTTTTGGAACAATTACTAAAGGAGAAACCCACTGGCTATCAGAAATAGGATATATAAAGCCAACTTTAAGGAGTTTTTGTAACTCAGTCTTCAATATATCTCTCAGAGTAGGGTTAATTCTTCTCTGGGCTTGTCTAATTGGTCTGTACTCAGGACTGATGTAAATCCTATGGGTACAAAGATTTTCATCTAACCCTTTCATATCGGTATAGTCCCATGCAAATGCTTGATGACTTTCTTTCAAGAGTTGGAGAAGACTGGTCATCTGAGATTTGGTGAGGTCCTTATTGACATTCAACTCTTTGCCTAAAGCAATTTCTACCCTTTTGACTTTATCCAGCATCATAAGTTCTACAAATGAGGGCGACTTTATCTCATGTGGTAACAAGGTATGAAGGTAATCAGGTGCTGCAGGAAACTTAGGTGAGGTCTGCTTGGGAAGTATGGTTTGGAGGGAACAGTTAGGGACATGAAAAGAGGATGCATCAGAGCCATACTGATTGGTGAGAATTTACACTAGTATGTCATCTTCCTCTTATGAGACCATAAATGGATCTCTTCCAATAACCATGACCTGTTGCACAAAATTTGTTTCAAGGGTAGAATCACCTAGATTTGGCTAGATAACTTGGTCAAGTTCAGCTTGGGGTTTGGTTGGAGAATATAGTGTTAGTTTCTTGGTATGGATCCCATTAGATATTGTCATTTTTCCTAAGCAACATGCAGTGCAAGCATCTGTTGTGGCTAGCCAAGGTTTTCTTAAGATTAATGGATAACCTACTAGTGTGGCTTTGGGGGATAGGATTATGAAATTTGAGGGGTAATCCAAGGAATCAAGTGTGATAACAATGTCCTCTACCATGTGATCCGGCTTAAGTGTAGAATTATCAGCTAACTAGAGTATTGTAGGTGTTTCCCTTAAACCAATGATGCTAAGTCTCAACAAAACTTCTATAGTTATTGCATTGATGGATGCTCCTAAATCAATCAATCCATTTTGTATTTGTATACCATTGATATGAATGGTAACCACTAGGCTTCCTAGATCAGAGTATTTAGGCATCAAGAGTTTACTGATCATGAGATGAGAAAGTTTCCCAAGGACATGGACAGTGTCAGGATCTTTCTTCTTTCTGCCAGGGTGCTTGATACAGGCTTCCTTGATTGCTTTATTATAAATGAAACTTCTTTGAGGGCATCTAATAAAGGTATTTGGATATTCCTTTGCTTAATTTGTTCAATCAAATTAGCTGCAATATGATTTTATTTTGAGGGTGTTGATTGAACCAATATCTGTGGATAAGGAGGATTTTTCAAAACTGGTGTAGATTGCGGAATAGGTGGAGCAACAGTGGTTTGGTTCTCAGGTATTTCCTCAGTATCAGAAACTTCAGTTATTATAGGCTCCTTAGGTGCAGGCAATGTAGTTCTTGATCTTAAGTGAATATCATTCACTTGTAGGGAATAAGCTTGCTGCTTGTTATTAGGATTTGGAGTTGGCTGTGCAGGCAGTTGTGTTGGCTTCTGAGGATTATTATTGGCTGTAGGTGGTGGAGGCATAATAGTTTGCCACTGAGGTGGAGGCATAATAGCTTGCTACTAATTAGGCTGATTGGGTCCCCACTGAGGTTGTTGTTTCCAGTTACCATGTGGTTTCCATTGGTTATTCTGTTGTGGCTGCTGATATTGGTTAAATTGTTGTTGGTATGGGTTAAATGGAGGCTTTTGCTGATAGTTTTGGTTATACTGTGGCTGTTAGTTAGACCAATTATAATTCCAATTCTGTCCTTGAGGGCCAAAATTCTGAGGGTTTTTCATTTTTCCATTGACTACTATTATTATAACCAAAATTATTCAGGGGGTCCTGAGGCATACCTTATCTTTAAGCCCATGGTCACCTTTGTGAAACATAAAAAGCCTCTCCATTCTCCTCATCTATAGCTTTAAATTTTGTGGACATTGAATTAGTGTCCACAGATGCAACAATTTTGCACTTATAGTTCCTTTTCTTCCCTCTACAATGAGAGCAGAATTTAGCCAGCATAGCTTCTGCATCCTCTTTCTTCCTTCTTTCTTACATGTTGTCCAGTTGAGTGGCAACGCCATTGATGATGTCTTGTTTGAAGTCAGACAGAAGAATGGACAACTCCATCTTAGATACTCTTGAACCATTGGAATTATGAGGCAAATCTCAGAGTCCTCTTCCTTTCTTCATAGTATCCATTGAATTGTTCAGACATATATTCTTTATGTCAACCCTATTCTTCTGAGTGATGTGTCCGCCCGCCATAAGGTTTAAGGCCTCAATAATTCTGTCATTTACACCTTTTAGGAAAATATCTTTTTGTGACTCCTCATTCAACTGACGTTGAGTGTTGCACTGTAGGCTAAACATAAACCTTGAGACATAGTCTTCCAAGGTTTCATCCTCCTTTTGTGACATTTTTAAAATGTCATCTCCCTTCAAATCTTAAACCCTACAGTAATCTTTGTATTTAGAAAGGAACATATTTCTCATTGCATCCCAATCCGGTATAACATTGGCACCCAACCCCACAAACCATCTTAAAGAAGCCTCCTTAAGAGTATGGCGATGACATGTAACTGATTGAATGTTTGAAGATGTTAAGTTGATCACCAAAATGCATAAAGATAATGCAAGACATTAAATCAGTTAATGGATTGTATTGGCATTGATGTCAACTTGATATAATCTAATCGGTTATAATCAAAGTGTCAAAGACTTTAGAGAATCAGAGAGATACAGATTATGATTTCAGTAATGCATAACATACAAACATTCACTAAGTGACTTCAAACATTGACGGCTAGTGGAACCTGATGGATAGAGATAACCGAAAGACAAGTCACAGTGATGCCTGAGCATGAACACCGATGAGCATTGTCGACAAGTAGAATCACAAGCATAACTGATGGCTAGAATCATAGTGTAAATTGACAGAGAGTCCCGAGGAGAACTGGAGTGTTGACCAAAGCTATCAAAGAGTTAAACACTGAAATTAACTAGAGTTCAGAAACGACAAAATATCTAGCTGGCAGAGCTAAATATAGACTTAACTGGTAGTTATCATTGTTTTCATTGACAAGATAAATCCAGAGATAAGTAAAGGATTTAAAATTGTTTTGTCCAGTTGGAAAGAATATCTCTACAAGATAAAATAGGAATTTTTCTTTAAATCAAATTGGCTAAAATTGTGGATCACGCCAAGATCAAGAAAATCAAGAACCTAGAAACGATGATATCATGTCTATAAAGAGACAAATTAATTCATTATGAATTAAGGGGAGTGAATGAAAAAGAGGATTCTGGAGAGAAACTGATGAAGAACAACTTTATACAGTCCTAATCAATCAAGTTGAAGAAAGAGCTAAAGTTTTCTGCGAAAACCAAGTAACAGAGCATAGCATCACTGAGAAGAACAATAGTGGAGCAAAGGTATTAAAAGGACATATTGATCAGATTATTTTATGAGCTTACAATAGATTTGAAAATCTACAAGTATAAGTTGTATATGTGAACAGATCATACTGTTTCAACTAACCATTGATTCAGAAAGTCTCTTAACCGAGTAGGATTTAAAAATCCTTTTTCTATTGAGATACATCCCAAGGAGTATCAAAAAGTTTGATCATGAAGACAGCATGAGATGTCAGATACCTATTGATAGGCCACGTGAGTGTTTGATCAAGGAAGGTAGCATAAAGATGCCAAATATCAAGTGACAAACTAATCTTTTAAATCCTCTAACAAGGTCACACCTAACAATGTGTTTGTAACCTTTAACAGGGTTGGCTCTTCACCGAGCCCACTTTAGAAGAGTGAAAGTTTTGGGTTACCGGTCCCAAGTGGTTTTTCCCTTAATAGGGTTTCCACGTTAAAAATCCATATTTCATTGTGTTTATGAGTCATTACTTTAGTGTTTTGCATTGAACATAGCTAATCTAGATTGATCGGTATACTCTAAGTAATTTGCTGTCTTTTAGTAAATTAACAGACTACTATTAGGTAAACATACAGGATAACGTTTAACAAAGCATTTCAAGCAGTAGTAATTTGATAAGTATGTTTGGAGGAATTCATCTTATAGGACTGAAGATAACTAGAGACTTAATATTGTGGTACTAAGTTTTTGGGTTGATTAATTGGAATATTTTTGAGGCCACTGATTCACCCCCCCCCTCTCAGTTATTACTAACAATTGGTATCAGAGATTGTGTGCTTAGAAAGGGAGTTTAACAAATCAAAGCAAAAGATCACAAGATGAACAGATGAGATGTGCCCAAGTTGAATAAAGACAACTTTGCATCATAGAAAAGCAGAATAAGACTCCACCTATCAGGTATTGGAAATGATGTTGTTCAATACTTATATACTGAATATGTGTTGCCTACAGGACTAAAGCATGAACATAATTGCATGATGATAGAACTTGCCTCATCACTCTCCGATGCTGAGTTTGAAGATGTCAAAACCTGCACCTCTGCAAAGCCAATGTGGGATAAGTTGAAGCTGGTACATGGAGGAGATGCCAATGTACTAAGAGCTAAGGAAAAAATCCTAAGAGGGAGGTTTGATGACCTAAGGATGAAAGAAGGAGAAAATATCACGCAGTATAGTTGCAAAATCAAAGAGGTAGTAAATTCTATCTGAGGAGTTGGAGGTGTACTTGAAGAGGAGACAGTGGTAAGAAAAATATTAAGAACCTTACTTCCTGTATATGCTATTAGAGTTTCTTCTATTCAAGAAATGAGAGTAGTTGTAAACAATACAGTTACTCTAGATAGTCTGATTGGTAGACTGATTTGATTTGAGATGAATAACTTTGATAATAGTGTCTTACCATCTATAGAATCTGCATTCAAATCTTCTTTGAAAATAAGCAATTAGAGTCATAAACATGCTATTAGAAATGATAGTGAAGGTAAGAATGAGGATCAGGGACTTGATGAGATTGAAGCACTAATGGAAAAAATATTGTAGAGAGGCAAAGGTAGATACAAAGATAAATTACCAGTTGTATGTTTTAATTGTAAAGAGGTTAGACACTTTATTTCAAGATGTCTAAATAGAAGAAAAGATGATAGAAGTAATGACAAATCATATGAGAAGAAGATTGATAGAGGTGATAACAAAGATTATCGAAGCAACCAACAATCTAACAAAAGAGATACCCGAGACTACAAGGACAAAGGGAAGAAAGCTTGTTACCTAGCTGAGAACAGAGCTGATGACACTGACACCGAATCAAAAGAAGACATTGAGATGGTATTTGTAGCCATGAAGGATGATTCAGATGAAGAAGAAGAAAGGTATGTAGAAATTGCACTCATATCTAAAGTTAGTAAGAATGATGTATGGATCATAGATAGTGGCTGCACTCACCACATGACTGGTGATAAATACAAGTTTGAGACTTTTGAATACTATAATGGTGGTTCAGTAAGAATGGATAATGATACACCTTGTCCAGTTGAAGGTAAAGGGACTATAATGTTGAATAACCTGATCAAATATGAAAATTCTTATTGGGTAAAAGGACTGAATTATAATATGTTAAGTGTTTCACAACTGAACAACACAGGTCACAAAGTAGCATTTGAGAATAAGAAGGCAATGATCTTCAATGAATCAGGAAGGTTGATCAGAACTGATGAGAAAACAAAAAGTAACCTTTTCTATCTTGATGACACTAACACCACTTGTTTAATAGCTAGAAATGAAGACATATGGTTGTGGCACAAAATATTGTGTCATGTGAATTTTGACAACATGATAAAGATAAGAAATAAAAGGAATGTCAGAGGCTTACCAAGCATGACTAAGCCCGAACGTATCATGTGGAAAAATTGTCAAAAAGGTAAGTTGACAAAGTCTAGTTTCAAGAGTAAAGCCCATACATCTATTGCAATTCTAGAATTAGTCCATACAGATCTATGTGGACCTATGAGGACAAAGAGTTACTATGGAGATAGGTATTTCATTCTCTTTGTTGATGATTATTATAGAATGATGTCAGTTATGTTCTTAAAAGATAAATCAGAAGCATTCAAGATGTTTAAATGGTATAAGGATATGGTACAAAAACAAAGTGAAAAGAAATTGAAATGCTTAGGTCAGATAGAGGAGGGGAATTTATTTCAGATGAATTCAGTAACTATTGCAATGAGGAAGGAATTAAAAGATAGGTTTCTGCACCAAGAACACCACAACAAAATAGAATTGCTGAGAGGAGAAACAAATCAATTGTTGACTGTACAAGAACATTGATGATTGAGAAGAGCATCACTCAAACTTTCTAGAGGGAAGCTGTTAGTACTTCTATTTACACATTGAATGGAGTAAAATTGAAGGACACAAAGAAGACACCTTATGAGCTTTGGTATGGTCATACACCCCATGTAAGTTACTTTAGAATCTTTGGTAGTCAATTTTATATTTTGAAGGATGAGAGAAATGGAAAAATTGACTCCAAAAGTGAAGAAGGTATCTTTCTAGGGTACTCAACCAAAATCAAGGCTTATAAATGTCTTAACAAGTCATCTAAAAAAATCGTTGAAAGTGCAAATGCAAAAATAGATGAATTTGCAGAAAAGAATGATAAGGAAAGCATAAGAGAACTAGAGGACTTCAATATGTTTTCTTATACAAAACTTGACACTCTACCCAAGAAATAATGTATCACTCCCGAGTAACAGAACATTGCACCCTAGCATCAGGCTGCAATTACCAAAAATCAGGAAAATCCTCAAAATGATGTTGCAAGCGATGGAGAATAGAATGAAGGTCAAGAAGATGATCAAAATGATGAACACAGAGCTGAACTAAAACTTGCCAAGTATGTCGGAAGACATCATCCATAGAATCAAATCATAGGAGACAAGAAGGCTATAACAAGA
Source organism: Thuja plicata (assembly GCA_018584345.1). Lineage (NCBI taxonomy): Eukaryota > Viridiplantae > Streptophyta > Pinopsida > Cupressales > Cupressaceae > Thuja > Thuja plicata. The sequence goes on from MU225479.1 coordinate 2,160,913, forward strand.
ATAGGAAGTAAGTCACTAAACACTAGATGTTTACTTTGTGATTTTGAGCCTAAGTCTGTTAACACTGCACTTGCGAATGAAGAATGGGTCAGTGCTATGAACGAAGAAATAGAAAATATTGAGAAGAAAAATACATGGATACTAGTACTGAGACCAGATGACAAGAATGTCATCGGTACCAATTGGATATTCAGAAACAAGCTGAATGAGAATGGAGAAGTCACAAGAAATAAAGCAAGGTTAGTATGCACAAGAATAAGGTATTGATTATGGAGAAACCTTTGCACCTGTTGCTAGACTAGAATGAGTTAGATCTTACTTGCTTATGCTACATTCAAAGGATTCAAGGTATACTAGATTGATGTCAAATATGCATTCCTAAATGAATACTGGAAGAAGAGGTATACATTGAACAACCAGAAGGGTTTGTTGATCCAGAAAAGAGAAACATGGTATGTAGACTACATATAGCCTTGTATGGATTGAAAAAAGCACCAAGAGCCTGGTATGAAAGACTTCACTCCAATCTCATTAGCATTAAATTTGTGAGAAAAAGTGAAAATATCAATCTATACTTAAAAGAAGATACCGATGGTAATATTATGATTGCTGAAATTTTTGTTGATGATATCATTTTTGGGGGAAATGAAATGTTATGAAAATACTTTGCTAATGAAATGAGCAAAGAGTTTGAAATGTCTATGTTTGGAGAGATCAAATTCTTTCTTGGTCTACAGATTCTTCAACAAAATGCAGGCATATATATCACTCAGTCAAAATACATCAAGGAAGTACTGAAGATATTCAAAGTGGAAGATTCCAAACCATTTGAAACACCTATGTTTACCAGATGTAAGCTGACAAAAGAAGACAAATCAAATGAGGTAAATCAGACCTTGTATAGATCAATGATTGGAAAACTAATGTATGTTGGCCATACCAAACCGAATATAGAACATGCAGTGGAGTAGCTGCAAGATTCTCTGCTAATCCCAAAGAATCACATATGACTACTGTCAAGAGAATTCTGAGATGTCTGAAGAAAAATGAGGACTATGGCTTATGGTACAAAAGAGAAGGAAAATTTGAGCTAAAAGTATATACAGATGTTGATTGGGCTGGAAACATTGATGATCGAAAGAGCACAACTGGAGGATCATTCTTCATGGGTAAAAGACTTGTCACATGGATCAGCAAGAAGCAAGGATGCATCTCTCAGTCTACTGTAGAAGCAGAGTATGTGGATGCTGCTACAAATTGCTCCATTATTGCATTGATCAAACAATTACTGGAAGGTATGCATATCAAGATTCTTGATTCGGTAATTATTTATTGTGATAATACCAGTGCAATTAAAATTTCTAAGAATCCAGTGATGCATGCTAAGACTAAGCATATTGCTATCAAGTATCACTATCTGAGAGAACAAGTGCAAGCAAAGGAGGTGATACTAGAATATGTTCAATCAAAGGAACAATTAGCTGATATATTCACCAAGCCATTACTGAAGGATACATTTGAGTACTCACTAATACATTATACCCAAAAAATTGACCAACATTTCTCACGAACCATTAAAATGCTTTTTCTTTGTCAGTTTATTGAAGAAAAATTTTGATTTTTTTTTAATCCATGCCCGTGTTCGTCGGAATATCGATGAACCCGGGCATATATCTAAAAAAAAGGGGTGATCGCTTTCATTGTTAATTTCATTTTGTTTTAATTGCCCATTGCAGAGTAGAGGCCGCAAGGACTAGGGCATCATTGTGCAGAGGGGAGGCTAGAAGGATTTTATTGCGTGAAGAGGCCTCAGATATTTTGGAACCTCAAGTGTTGGATGCTCTTCAATCCAGTGTACAGTATCTGATTCTTATTGGGCAACCCTTATCATTACAAGTTATCACCCAGTGGCATGTCACGAGCTGGAGCACTGGTATGTATGCACACTCATATATGTATATTAAAATGCACATCTATGGGTTTAGTAATAGTAATTTATGGACATCCATCAACACGCACAGGTATAGAGGGTTTCTAAACCAAGGAAATGACTAGGTAGCGAGATGCACAAACCATGGATTTGTTGAATAATATCTAGAAACTTCTATATGGCCAATGCAATTTGTAGGTGAAATCACTGCATCAAAATAATGGATGCCATGGCAGTGATATATGCAAAATGTGGAAGCTTAGGCCCGACATGTTAACTATCTAACTCATGAAATGTTCTGTTTTACACAACCTCTCAATAAAATGTGGTCTCAAGCATTGCCATGATTGCAGCATGTGTTCAAAATGGATGATTTGAAATGTGTTTGGAGGCTTTCAAACAAATTGCAATCTCCAAACTAAAAATTAGAAACCACAGATTTTACAATAGAATCTCATCAATGAGGGAGTTGCCCTAATTTATGGTAAAATAAATGATAGATAAAGTCGATAAAAGTATCACAGGCTTAGCAATGTAGGTAGGGAAGCATGATTGACAAATGCATGATTGACGATTTCATATAGAGATCACAGCTGAGCTTCAATGGTGTTTGATATATTTTCTTTAGTTTCAAGAGCTACAAAGTGTTAGAGATAATTCATTAGGGTTTATTGAGGAAGTTTGGTAGAGTTCATTGCACATTGGTGGGTTTGATTATTTTTGGGTGTACACTCTAGGGCTAGTCATTTATCTTCAAAGGGGCTGTACATTTCTTGAGAACATGGGTGGGATTTCTTGGAGGGTCTGATTTGAGTTTGCAAAATTTTTTGACTAGATTTTTGGCACATTTACTCCATTCTTCTCTCCATTCTTTTGGTCTTCCAATTTGGATTTGTTTGGTGTAGGTGGCTAGGGTTTGGAAACCCTCATCTATTGGTTTTGTTGATGCTTGTCCATTATTTACCATTATAAATAACTAGGTATGTGAGTTTAATGTTTGTAATTAGTTTTCACCATCGAAGTATCTTCAATTTAGATTATTTATTGTATTGCCACACTTATTTGATATTACAAGTAATTTTCTAAGCAGTGATGGTGACAAACCCCTGCACAGTTAGATAGTTGCATACTCATTTTCTCATGCATATTATTGTACTAGTTAAGTAGTGATGGTGACAAACCTTTGCATATCTAGATAGTTGTAATCTCATGTTAATTTCATATTATTATACCAATTGAGTTGCCGCAAATAACCCCCACTCATTTAATTAGTCTTTCCATGAGAGCATTTTCATATGCGGGTTTATTGTGCATGCATGTAAGCTGAAGCTAACATCTAGCATTAGTTATATCTTGTTTCAATTATTTCAAAAGAAAAAAATTAGGGGTAGTCATTATAGTGGTATCAGAGGTAGTTTTCCTACTAGCTTGTTGGGGTTTATCAATTGCATGTGAGTTTGATACTCTTTCATTTCAGTTTGTAGAAGACCCAGGGTCACACATGTTGCTTCCTTTGGGTGAATGCTATATTTTGAGAGTATCTATATGTTTGCATGCCATTTTGGAGCCTTGAATGATATGGTAATTTATTACATGTTGAGTTTGAGCATTTCCTATGAGAGCTAGTGGTAGGGAAAGAAGATATCAGAGTTATGCATCTTGTCAACCTAACAAGATATAAATTTTAGAATTGGTTCTAAAAGGTTGAAATAATGTGTTGGTTTATTCTATTTGAAAAGATGAAGATTTTTGAGGAGAAAATACTAGAAAGGGTTGTAGAATTGAAGCGAAGTTGTCAAAGCTATACTGAGAGTTGGAAAAATTATGAAGGGACTTTAAAGTAACTGCATAAGGAAGTGCATAAGCATCTTGAATGGGTAAAGTCTCTATTTGGTGTTATGAAGAAATAAGAAAAAAGGTTCTTCCAATATAAGAAATCATGATGGAAGCAAGAACAATTATGAAGGAAAAAATTATGTTTTTTCTTGCAATGGGTCTTCGAAGCCTAATCACTTATGCACTGGTAAAATGAAAAAGATGTCAAAAGATCAAAAGACTACCAATATACTTAAACCCTCATTTCAAGAAGTTTGCAAAGTAATACATTTGAAGAAATTATTTTTTATTCCAATGAGCATGAAAATGAATCATCATGTGTATGAATTTTGATCATAATGTTATTACACTTATTATAATTCTATGATATCATAAAGTAATTCAATTGCATTTGATGAGGCATATTGTCTTAGAGAGTTGATTGTAGAGACTAAGAGTTGTCCTAACAA
>MU225479.1:2202314-2221703 GCA_018584345.1 Thuja plicata
TGCAGATCGAGGTGGTTGGGTTCAAGGAACTCAAGAGTTTGTATCTAGAGGATCCTGATTTTGGTGAAGCTTGGAAAGCTTGTACAGAACCTGTTACTCTAGACAGGATGAAGTGGCTAGATTTCATCATTCAGGATGTAATGTTATTCAGAGGGAGCCAATTGTGCATTCCACAAAGTTCTATGAGGGAAAATCTCATCAAGGAGGAGCATAGCGGAGGATTGGCTGGACACTTTGGTCGAGATAAAACCCTTGCTCTGGTTAGCGAGAATTATTATTGGCCACAGTTGAAGAAAGATGTCAAGAAGTTTGTACAGAGTTGTAGAGTATGTCAAATGGCAAAAGGAGCAAAGCAGAATATAGGATTGTATCATAGGAGCATCCTGGGTGTAAGGGCAATCTTGCATCACCCAAAAATATGTGTTTTTCTATTCAATAAGGGCTATTTTGTACAAAGCTATTATTTTTGGAAACTTGCTATTTTAAGTATGTTGGTCGTTTGAACTCAGAATGTTCTAATTTTCCAGGTGAAGGTTCATCTTAGTCATATAAGAATGCCAGTTGAATTTCATTGCCAGATCATCTGTATGGGCAAAGTTATTAAGGATTTACTATTGAGATTTTAGGGTACAAAACCTTTGAGCTCAATTTTTAGGACCTTAGAGGCTCCGAATCGAGGTCGAACCCCCAGCTGAATGGAATTTTACAAGTTAGGCACTGTAGATCGCGATCTCCCCTTTCTAGAAAGTGGTTATAATAGCCAATTGGAGCTACGGTTCAAAAGTTATGGCTTCCGAAAGTTGGGCTACCTAATCTCATGTTTTGTAAATATTTAAAGCCGACCCTTTTGTAATAAAAGTGAAAAATAATTAAATGCTAAGGGTAGTCAGCCTTAATGGCTATATTTCTGGAACCTTCTTGGGCGGTGGAAAATTGCCTATTTAAGGAAGGCCCGTGGTGTTTTCTAGGGCAGTTCTGGGTGGTTATTTGAGGCTTTGTCCTACAGATTATTGTAAGGGATGCCCATGTGGCTTTTGATATTGTAATTCTGAAGTTTGTAATTCCACATTTATGGAGCCAATAAGAAGCCAAATTTCTATTTTTGCAAATTTCTGTTGTTTCTCTTTGTTTCTATCGTGTACTTGTGGTTTTAAGGGGAGTCCCCTTCATCAGCCATCCTTGGAGGAGGACCTAGCTATTGTGGTTGATAGATAACAAGAGCTCATGGGTTGTTTTGATACTCAGGTTCATCAAAAAGGTCATGCAAATGTAGTGATCCTTCAGAGGACAATGGCAAAGATATTTCTCCTTGGGCATCAACAAATGTATTTTCAAATGGGTTTTCTTCTTCTTCACTCTCAACTCAGGGTTCCTCTGGCCCAGGATTAAAAATATCAAATGATTCAACCTGGTTATTATGAGGAAGGAATCTCCCATGAGGGTCTCTTCTTCTATGCATAAAAGGATTATTTAAAACTCAGTCCTAAATTATGAAAACTCGAAACATGAACACCAAAGTAAGTTTGAATTAACACCATTCCCGACAGCGACACCAAAAATGCTTGGCTAAAAAATTGTATTAGAAACCCATAGCATTGGACTGCTTATTTCAGGATTGGACACCCTAAATGGTTGCTAATTAGATCATTCAGTCTCATTTAATTATTGACCAGGGACGTAAACTTGGAATGACATCTGTAAAGTATATGCTTCAAACTCTCTTGATTCTCATGGCTAATCCTATGAAATTGAAATGCACTAAGCTTCAGGAAATCTATGCTAACTCAAGTAAATGTGCTTACTCTAGGAAAACAAGTAATCAAAGATAGGAACTGCTCCACCCACATATGCTGTAGGAACAGTCTACTAGTTTTGTTACTAGTGGCTACATGAAGAACAGATCTCTACTTTACTTCTTAATAAGAATGGAAATGATTTCTAATCTAACAAAGTAATTCACTGACCAAGTGGGCCCCCTTGGATGAGTGAACATAAACACAATCAAGATAAAATAATTGAACTCAAACTGTGCATTCTATTCATTCATGGAAAATACACTTGGATAGATAAAACAATATTACAACTATATGAACTTCTATTCAGAAATATCAACTAACTCGACAAACTCCAAAGAGTTACAATAGTCATATTATTTAAAGGAAAACTACAAATATTCCCTAAATCGAAGATCACTCCATTAATGAGGATCGTTACAGATACATAATATCTCATTACAGAAATATCAGTAATCAAGAATAAGTCCTCCTAGAATATAGTATGTGGTGGGCTCTAGATCCGTGCACTGCATTTAATAGAAAATTGTATTGACTTGTTCCCTATGCGAAGATCTTGCAGCAACGCCTTAACTTGCCCGAGCATTTGCTTGACTTCTTCAACAAGAAGGCATTTTGTAGCAATGATCGCTTTTGACTTCTTCAACACTACTACGTTGATCTTTAAATACGCCATGACTGATCCCTGCAAAATGATTAATGCACACACAACCTCCGATACATACATATTCTAATCATTAATATTAGGAAAGAAGTGTTAATTTCTAATTAATACTCTTGGAAGGCACATGGCTATAGGAATGAAACTACCCGTAAACATAACATAGGAAATAGGATCATTCATTAGCATATAACTACTGCATTGTGTCATTTATATCCATCATTTTCAAGAAAATATACCATGTTCTTTTATCATCCGCTTTCCTACTTATGTCTTTACACATAAAATATACATATAAAACCACAAGTCTAAGTATTTGTTTTGCAAGTAAATTGCTAAAAAGAAAATAAAAAGCACTTAAAAAGATGGCCATTTAAGAGGCTCATCACGATCCATAACATTTTTACTAGATTACTATTAAGTTATGACATGTTGTAACCTTTAGAAATCACATGTCATTTATATAACATAAATAATCAATTATTTTGGTTTAAAAACATTAGTGTTCTTACTTTATCATTTGCACCAAAGCAATTTCTTATTTTGTATATTTGTGTAATTTTTTTATTTTTTATGGATATATCTAATTACTAATAGTTGCATATTTGAGTAAAAGTTCAATTTACAAGTAGTGTATTTTATTTCATAATGTCTAGATTGTGTGCTTGCATATGATATTTCTCTACATCATGTGACATTTATATGTCTTTGACATGTTGTACTATCTGAAGAAATTTTTTAGTTCATGAACTATGCCCATGGAATAGTGTGTGGGCCCTTTTATAGATTCCTCAACCATGTCACAAGAATTTGTGGTTGAAGAACCTCATTGGATCCTGATAGGAGTTTTGAACTAGCTAACTTTTCTAACACTTCCAAAACCACTTACAAATCATGCCTTTAACTTTTGCAATTGATTAGAAATAATTTCAAAGTACTATAGATTTATTTAAGTATATAATGATGACATTATTTTTCCATTAGTACACTTAGTGAAAAACATTGGCAGAGATCACCGGCAGACTACAAGCATTATCGGCAAACTTCAAGCATTACCGGCGAACATCAAGCATAACCGACAAAACATAAAGGTCATAAAAAATGCTAAGTATAGAATCGACAAACATCACCGGTGACCACAAGAATCACCAACGACACAGTTTTTAGAACAAACCCAACAAGAATAGAAAAGGCATACTCAATGACAATTTCAAGAAAGCAACACTGACAACCTAGAAAACTGACAGTCAATTAGAGAACCCGCAAATTGTGGATCTGATTTTTACACGACAGATAAAGAAATGTAATTCTATTTATAGAGTTTTTATTTGTTTTAAATCATAACTTGAGGGTCAAGCAAGCTTTATGTAAATGTTTTAATGCATCCTAATGGATCTAAAATATATCTAACTAAAGATCAAGGTAAAGTTGTAAACCTTGGATCTAGAGTTAACTTGCGATGCATGAATCAAGAATTGAGCCTAATTTAGTATAAATAGATGTTCAAACTCAATTGTGAGTTATGAATTAATTATTGAGGATAGCCATGAAGAGCATCTAAGGAGAAGAAGGCATAATTCATGCAAAGTTCAGAAATAGAATACATCAGTTGTCAAGAACACACAGAGGCTACCGACGAGTAGATAAAGGTATTATTCAATCATGGAAGGATGATTACTTATATGTATGAAGCTTAATTGGATATGTTATCAGCAATTAAAGATTTCATATATCATCAGATCAAAGACTTATGTAGTTGCATTCTAACAAGTGCATCATATCTAAAATCCTTTTGTAGAAGGTGGACTTAACAGCTCTTTTCAAATCTCTTAATAGAGTGCACACTTAACAGTGTTGCTAAAGCTTCAAACGAAGTAGATCTTAACAGGTCTCCACTGTAATACTCCTAACAGGGTAGGTCATCAGAAGTGACCAGTTGTAAGCCTTAACCAGCCCCTTCTTATCTGCAAATAGTGAAGTCTTGTGGGTAACAATCCCCACCATAGTTTTTACTTCCTAACAAGAGTTTTCTGCGATATCATATCTTGTGTCATGTGTTATCTATTTTCATGAATGTTTCTGTTATGGTTACATATTAAAAGAAGTTATGATATGATTGCATATACATAAAGAAAGATGAACAGTTAGATAAGATAATTTACAAATTGATGATTAAGGGTTAATGGGCTAACCAAGAAAAGTTTTAGAGGTACTAATTCACCCCTCCTCTCTTAGTACATCATCTCAATATAATTCTAACATATAATAAACTCCATGATAATAATAATTGATAAAAAATTAATTGTTATATGGGGTTTTAAGCATACATACTCTACAATGTGGTTCACTACATTTAAAAGTCTTGTATGTTATGTAGTTATAATAGTTTTATTTGAAGCCATGTAATTCTAAATCTATTAAATAATCTAAATATTGTTTGGTTTCTAGTTAAAAGTATACATGGTATTATAAAATCTATTAGACATATTTAAGTAGCAAGTCAAATTGTGATATTGCTATCAAGAGTCAAATTTTCAGGTTATCTATTAGATAACCTGAAAATTGTTTGGTTTCTAATTAAAAGCAAACATGGTTTTCGCCCAATGCATATTATTTGAAGATAGATATGTGTTGTCGGCTAGAAAAAATATTAATGTAAAATATCATTATATTTGACCCAACTAATAATTTTGGGGGGGTCATAAACTTAAGTGACAAATCCCAAAAATAAAAAAAATACAAGCCTTTCTTTGAACCTTCCCCTTTGTTTGAACATATCATTATAACCTCAATTAGTCTCGAATGTAGTTGATTGTTTTCCCAACCTATTCTATTTGGTTAAAAATTTCAATAAATCTTCGATCAACTGACTACCTTTACTACGCAACCTGTTATTACTAGTGGTACTTGGTGATATTTGAACCTATGCACTCTTCACTTCAAATGGTTCATGATTTTTAAAGAGAAATGATACTAGTCCTCACCACCAAAAAGTAATTTTATTCTTGATTTGTGATTTTTCTCACTCTTCGATTGACGAATATCATTTAACATTACTGACATTGATTATACATGAGTGAAGTCTTGTTTTTATTGTGTCTCTCTTGAATGAGCTTGTGTATTTTAGTTTCTTCAAGGACGCCTCCACTTTGGGCATTACTAATGTTGATTGACATGATTCTACATTTTTAAGCATGATTTCTATTATTTACACTTTTCAAGAAATTAAGAAAATCATATTAAAATCTATTTACGATATGTTATCATCAAATTTTTTAATGACAACTTAGTTTGTTAGGCAAGATGATCCGTTAGAGAAATTTTCTATAAAGAGGAAGTGTGAATTATAACAACACTATGTCATTGTATTGTTGGGGTTATTGTAAATTGTGCAACATCTAGTTATGTAGTTTCAGAAGTAAGGAGATATCAATTGCAGTCAAAGATAGGATGGTTGGAATTGGAAAGAATAAGAGGGGGAATAGTCAAGGAGGGTTAGTTCTAAAATATCCACCCACAAAATTATATTCTATCATTATTTCCACGACGTTGTTATTCCACTTTCATCCTCTTCATCTTCATCACATTGATATTTGCCCGAGGGACTAAAGAAAAAGGAAACATTGATATTTGCCTGGGGGATTAAAGAAAAAGGAAACTTTCTAATATAGTATTTTTAGTTCTCTATTTTTAGGTCTTATAAACACTCTATTAGGTTAAGGAGAATGATACCATTGTACTATTAGCATTATTGTCAATTGTCTTACCTCTAATTTTGTATTTTCAAACACATTGATTAACTAATTGCATTAAGTGTTAGCATGGGAAGAATTGTAAATAGTGAGAGCGATGACATTATCTCCTAAAAAATAAATTAGTTAAAGAATTGGAGTTCCAAAGAATTCCCCATCAACATTAGGGTAAAGGATCAACACATAAATAATGTTGATTGCCATGACTGTATATTTTCAACTATGATTAAGTTAGAATGGAGGGGATTGAAAATAATTGCAGTGGTGGAAAGATTTAGCTCAAAGGCCTTGAAATAGGGTTTCTAAAATTGATAGCAACACGTAGTGGCTCCCTTTCTGTGTTTCATCTGCACTACAATGTAATACATGCTTCCTAAAAAAGGGATTAGATGATTCCACTTTCTTCTTTTTATTTTTGGTGCATTCAAATTTTCGCGACACATGGGTGGAAAGTTAGTTGTGGCAACAATATGCTAGAGAAGAAGGTCATTGTGAAAATTTTGAATCTAGGGTTAAAACTGTTCTCATTGGACTTCGCTTGAGAGATAGGTGGAAAATATTTTATAGCAACAATATGCTAAAGAAAAAGGGTGTAGTCCAGATCTTGAAGCTGGAGTCAAAACTATGTGAACTATCCTATGCAACAAGCTGCGATGACATTGAGAATTATCAACTATTAAAATAGATATAATATGTACAATGTAACATTGTAACTCATTATTAATATGTAACGAATAAATGTGTTTTAACAATGTAGTTTGAATTCTCTATTTTTTTTTCTATATTTGTGTAATTTTTTTATTTTTTGTCATACATACGACAAAATTTATATGTATAATTATAGATAACTCTATTAGATATTCATGCAATTAAATTATTTAACAAGAAAAGTACAATTTTTTCATTATTAATATTTACCATAATTACTCACTCCCCTTGAAATATATAAAACCTATATGTTATTCTTGGCACGTCCAAAAGCACACGAAACTGAATCATGTGGGGAAATTCTATCAAGATATTTTGATAATGAAATTTTATTCATTTAAGAAAATTTAGGGAAAATAATCTTGAATTTATTATTTCTTCATAAGAAAACAAATTATTTTTAGCTTTCATTTGTAAAAATAAGGAAAAATGTACTTTACACTTTGATCATTTTTCATTTGCAAATGTGCTTCATGTTTTGAAGTCTCTATTTTTTAAAGTGGGATTCTAATTTCATTTTTTTTGTTTCTTTGTTTCCAACTGCTATAATTTTCTTTATAATCAACATCCATAGAAAATAGAATGCTTTTCAATTTATATATAAACCTATTGTAAAATTTATAAGATATTTAAGCCGATAGACTTTCCCTATAGAACTAAGTCGCGACCCTACACTTCATTTATTGCCTCCTTCTTAAACCTTGTCTCACGTTGTGAAACCACCTCACACTTGGTTTTCTGCTACAGAAGTGGGAATTTGTTACTTTTTTCTAGTTAAGGTTAACTGAGTGAGGCTAAAGAAAAAATGGGATCTATTTATAGTATTCGAAGGGGAACTTCCAGCCATGGAACATGTGTTGTTTTCTCCAAGACTTTGCATACAATGCAGATCAAAGTTCTCAGAATCTGCTTTGGTCACCAGGTGCCTTGCCCTTTCTTTCGTTTCTAATCTATTGTCGAGATTTACAAGGAATGCATTCAGTTTGGAGTCCAAATCTACTATTGGAGTGGAGTTTGCAATATGGAACATAATGGTTGATGATAAGGTCATCAAGGCCCATATTTGGGATACATATGGTAAAGAAAAGTACATGTTTCTTATTGGGTACCCATAAATTGTAGGTCCCTTTTGTCCATTTGGGTGTCCTTAATTCTAAGATTGAATATCCTTAAGTTCTAGGTATGTATTGCACATTTGGGTTATTATATATTTTGAAGCTTGCCTAGTTTTCCTTTAGATGTGGAAAATTTCTCGCTTTAAGATTGATATGCGTGGTGGGGTATTGATATTGGATTCCCTGTATTTAGTATGTTCAATGATCGTATTTTATGTTGGGCATTAAATTTCATATGATAGCAGAGAGTGTAATGACATTGAAGATGGAGATCCTTTAAGCTTTGATAGTTATGTTGACGTGACAATGGTCAGTGCAAGTTGTATTTTAATTTAGGAGTAGTTTATTTTCAACGAATGGATAAGTGCTAGTGGTACTAATTATTTTAAGGAGCCTCCCACAAAAAATTGCTAAAAAAGTTCTCAGTTGGGGTCAAAAACATTTAGTAGAAACACATGATATGTGTATCATTTAATGATGGTGATAGCGCAGAACTTCAATATGATTTGTTTCTACCTCAAATATTTAGGTAAGTGAAATCAACTTACCTGTTTTAAATTTACTTTGAAATTAATGTAGTTTAAAATTGTTTTCACTACTAGATTTGGCACTATATCGCACTCTGCTGATAGATCTGTCTTCATTTTATTAACTTGTTTGTGTGTGTCAAGGTATGATTTTTATATTTCACATAATTATTCCAAGGGTTATTTTGTCTCCATCAATGTAGATTAAAATTTTTTTCCCTACCACCACTCTACTGATAGATTTGTCTTCCTTTGATTAACTTGTTTGTATGTGTCAAAAAAAATTATTGTATAAAGAATGGGACGATAAATAATAAAGTGATGATTATAATACTAGAAAGTTGAGGTGGAATTGTGCATTTAAAAACATTTTACTTACTGTTTGCATTAGTCTAAGGAGGCTGAAATCAGGGTATGCACTCATGAGTTCTGAAATTGTGCAACATATACAATTTTATGATCCAGGGTTGTGATTCTATTCCAAAAGAAATACTAGATCCAAAAGCTAAATAGGTATGCAAAATATTTGTGAAAATAAGTGACATTAATCTTGTTTGGTCTTTTGATAGATTTGGTTGAAGTTCTTTGATTGAAATGTTGTTTACATCAATTAACATTATATATATGTTTTTTATTGTAGTGTGATGATTGGGATCAAAATGAGGATGCATATGAAAACCACCAAAGACGCTCAATCCAACATACAAGAGACCTTAGAAGCCTAAGATTTGTGACATAGTTATTTAATTTATTTTTTAAAATTTTACTACATCTCTTACATTTTAAATGCCGAATTTTTGCTACAATCATTTAGATAACATATATGATTATAAATAAATAATTAAAAACTCTTGTTGGGTCTCAAAACTTCCTTTCCCCAAAAGGTGCCAAGGGAGAGAGGGAAGTCTTGGATAATGAATATGAATCAAATTCCTCTACTCTTTTGGCCTCAATTATTCCAAGGCGGATGTACCATTAGTCGTAAGAATTCCTTCTTTATTCTAAAACACACTCCTATCTACCAAAAAAAAAAGATTCTAAGATAAAAGAAAGATTATTGTGAGATCAGTCTCTTTCACCATTGGGTTACGAAGTCTTCATTTATTAAATCTTCATGTACAACTCGATGAGATGGCCTATACCACCATCAACCATCCAATTCTATTAATGTAACACCATTGTAATCACCATACATAACTATTTCAATCAAATTTAATTCCCACAAGGGGAAACCAACTGAAAAAAAGACACAAGACAACAACTTCATTGTGACTTCTTGATTATCAAGTCTGTGTGCGGAACATACAGTGATTTTAACACAAGTCTTAAAAATGGTTATTGAATTCATATATCCAATATCACAAAGGACCCAACTTAATGAGTAAAGCAGAACACATAACACCATTTGAGCAAAGGATATGTTCATTATATGTAGTTTCTTCAAAAAGATTTTCTGTACATCCTTCTCCTTTTTCTTACCACTAATACTATTTAGACCTTCTACAAAAAATGATTGTGGTTTCCTTGAAGAGGAAGTGACAAGCTTCCAACCGTTTCATATGTCATTTTTGATAATTACATCAAAACTATCAAAATTACACAACCCTGTAGAATTTTGCAAAAAAGTAATGTTGTTTCTTTAGAACACCCACCAATCGTCGAGATGCATATTTTTTAGAATATCTTCAAGCTTGTTCTCATATTCAGCCGATTCCATCCCAAAATCTTCAAAAAGAACTCAAAGCTATGCTTTGTCCCATTCCCTCTCAAGCTCAACCATGTCAGTCTGGTATGTAGCATAGATAATAAAAAAGTTCCAAGCGGCCACCATGAGATTGTTTGAAATGTTCATTTTTTCTTTCTCTTCTTCCTCCTTCAAAATGGGCTGAAGTATAGGATAAGGATTCTTGTTTGATGACCCTTCAATCACTTGCGACCCCATCATGTTCATTAAACTTACTATGACAAATAACCAGCTCAGAATCCATTATAAAGAATTTCATCACCAACTGTATATCAACATTAATACGAAGGAATGTTTCACATGGGGCAATTCATCGAAAATGACAATCTTGCAAGTTACAACTCATTAGCTCATGACGTGTCACACACTGGTTATTTCATCCCATTCCTTTGGTGGTGTAATGCATTCAATGCCATTCTTTTCATTGCAGATTCCAAGCCTCTGTAATCCAAGTGGTGATTTGTCATCTTATCAATTCAAATTTACACCTTTAAGCTTTCAAGCGTTGCACTCCATTTTTTGAAGTAATCATATCTTCACAGTATCACTGTACCCAATTTTTTTGTTGTGCGAAATCCTCACCATTTCCATATAATGCTTAATCCCTCTGGGATATTACGTAAGATCTCCGATCAAAAACTACATATAGATTCATCAAGACAATACCCCAAAATATCCAGGCGGTGGTATTATTGTCAAATCATACTAATGAAAAACATTTCTTTTTTTGTATTGCCTCCTCAAGAACACAACATGACACGATATCGCAAAAGTATGACTCCCAAGTTAGAAAAATGGTGTTTACATCGTTATTCTATAAACCTCTTTCTCCACGGTCTATGACATGGTGGTGTCACTATTTCGCAAACCCCCATGTTGCCCCTCTGTGAAATATCGACCATCAACTTTAGGATATATATCATTGTGAAGTAAGCGGATTTTGAAAATTTTTAGGGAAAAAATTGATTTCTTAAAAAATGGTTCTATCAATGGCTCGTTCTGGTGGATGCATATCCCCTATAGATATGACAAGAATTGAGTTTTCTCTAGGAGTAGTAGATCCTATGCTTTTCTCCATTGGGAAAAGGAGTATATAATTACCCATTTTTCGAAAGGTGGCCAATGGCCACCAAAAAATGAGCTCTTAGATTCCCTTTGTCAAAGACCCTGCTCTGGGCATTTCTCCACAATATGACAAGAAATATCCTCCTAAAACTTATCTGGCAAAAAACATTATTCACAGATTTCTCTATTTTGTAAAACTTTTCAAGTATCAGTACGACATGGATTTAAAAAAATTGACCATCATTATTATTCCATGTATCCAACTTTTCCATGTCTTTCTTTCTAGAGCAATATCACTGCACACCTTTTCCCAACTTAAATCATCATATCCATTATTGCCCTATTTTTTAACATGTTGCTTTTGAGAACTTGCCTTGATTTTATTTTCATCTTAAGCATATATATAGGGGCTAATACAAAAACATGACCATCATACGAAAATATATCCCCCAAAAACTTACTTTCAATATGTTTACTCTCTTTCACATTTGTGGCTTCATGTTCTCTTTCTTCATACAACAAATTTGAATAGACTTGAATATCTCCCCACTGAATTCCCATGCATAATCCTTCCTCATCATCTTCTTTTTCTTGATCAAATAGAGGATTGGCTTTACAAAAAGCATCCTCCTCCCCCTTTTTTGATTCACAGGATGTCTCACCAGAATCTAATGAATCTATATCCTAATCATGTTCTTCTTTGTTTCTTTGATACTCTACTGTCCTATTCATGTTCTCATTATACATAGGAAATTTTTGCTTCATTTCATTAAGGAAATAATTCATATAATCAAAACATTTTCCATTTATACCCAATCCTGGCTCTAGCTTAAATTTCCTCATTCTACCATATTTTTCAACCTTCTCAATGTTGTCCACTATCTGGAAGGCTTCATGTAAATTTATAGGATTTTCCATCCTTATTTTAAAACTCATTTCTTCATTATAAGCATTTAGATATATAGATAATGCCCATGCATCATTAGGTTTCATACTTTAAGGTAATTCTTGAATTATTCTGGAAAAACTAATATTAAATTGAGGAACTATTTCATCCTTCAGAAATTGAACACAAGTAAACCTTTTAAGTAAGGCAAATTTACTTACCTTCTCTCTGAATTGATCCATGAAAATGAATTTCAAATCCTTCCATGAGCTTATAGAATGCAAAGTTAACCTTGACAACCACTCTCTTGCATAACCCTCCAAAGATTGTACAAATAACCTCATCACAACATCCTCATGATATACTTCAAAATCATCCATCAAATATTCAAATTCTATTACATGTTTTTCGTTAACCATTCTTCTATACCGTCAAATATTGGGAGCCTTTCCTTGATTCCTACCGGAACAACATTCGGGAGACCAAATATCCCTCTAAAATATAAAGCCTGATACTATTCTACCTTGGAATGTATTCTCTTCCATGATGAGGCAACACTATTCGACGTCATATGTACCCTTCCAGACATACCTGTGTGATAATACATTTTTTGTATCTTTTAATTTCGGAGTTGACACCTCTCTTGTGAGGAGAAATTACATTAGGGTAACATTTCCCCAACAGAGTCTTCAAACACTTTTGACTCTAATCCCCAAAGAATCCCCAACAGAGTCGCCAAACTATTGGGTCTCAAAATTGCCTATCCCCAAAAGGTGACAAGGGAGAGAGGGAAGTCTTGGCCAACGAATAATAATTAAATTCCTCTACTCTTTTGGCCTCAATTATGCCAAGGTGGGTGTACCATTAGTCATCATAATTCCTTCTTTATTCTAAAACCCACTCCTATCTACCAAAAAAAAAAAAAATTCTAAGATAAAAGAAATATTATTATGAGATTAGTTCCTTTCACCATTGGGTTACAAGGTCTTCATTTATTAAATCTTGATGTACAGCTCTGTGAGACAACCTATACCACCATCAACCATCCAATTCTATTAATGTAACACCATTTTAATCACCACACATAACTAGTTTACTCAAATTTAATTATGACGAGGGGAAACCAACTGAACAAAAAGACACAAGACAACACCTTCATTGTGACTTCTTAATTACCAAGTCTATGTGCGGAACATAAAATGATTTAACACAAGTCCTAAAAATGGTTATTGAATTCATATATCCAATATCACAAAGGACCCAACTTAACGAGTAAAGAAGAACACATAACACCATTTGAGCAAAGGATCTGTTCATTTTATGTATTTTCTTCAAAAATATTTTCTATACATACTTCTCTTTTTTCTTACCACTAATATTATTTATACCTTCTATAAAAAAGGTTGTGGTTTCCTCAAAGAGGAAATGACAAGCTTCCAACCATGTCATATGTCATTTTCAATAATTACATCAAAACTATCAAAATTACACAACCCTATAATTTTACAAAAAAGTAACGTTGTTTCTTTAGAACACCCACCAATCGTCGAGATGCATATTGTTCAGAATATCTTCAAGCTGGTTCTCATATTCAGCTGGTTCCATCTCAAAATCTTCAAAAAGAAACCAAATCTCTACTTTGTCCCGTTCCCTCTCAAGCTCAACCATGTCACTCTGGTATGTAGCATAGCTAATAGAAAAGTTCCAAGCGGCCGCCATGAGACCACTCGAAATGTCAGTTTGTTCTTTCTCTTATTCCTCCTTCAAATCGGGTTGTAGTACAGGATAAGGATTCTCATTTGATGGCCCTTCAATCACTAGAAGCCCCATTGTGCACATTAAACTTACTATGAAAAATAACTAGCTCAGAAGCCATTATAACGAATTTCATCACCAACTCTATATCAACATTAATGAGAAGGAATGTTGCACACATGACAATTCATCAGAAATGATAATCTAGCAAGTTACAACTCATTAGCTCATGACGTGTCACACACTGGTTATTACTTCCTATTCCTTTAGTGGTGTAATGAATTTAATGCCATTCTTTTGATTACAGATTCCAGGCCTCAGTAATATCCAAGTGGTGTTTTTTTGTCTTATCAATTCAAATTTACACCCTTAAGCTTTCAACCGTTGCACTTCATTTGTTGAAGTAATCATATCTTCGTAGTATCAATGTACCTAATTTTTTTTGCAGTGCAAAATCCTCACCATTTCCATATAATGCTTAATCCCTCTAGGATCTTACACCAAATCTCTGATCAGAAACTACACACAGATTCATCAAGACAATACCGCAAAATATTAGGTGGCGGCTTTATTGTCAGATCATACTAATAATAGAACTAAGGAAGATTGTTTTTTTTGTATTGCCTCCTCAAGGACATGACACGACATGATATTGCAAAAGTATGACTCCCAAGTTAGCGAAATGATGAGTAGATTGTTATTCCACAAACATCTTTTTGCCCGGTCTACGACTTGGCGGTGTTGCTATTTCGCAAACCCCCATTTTGCCCCTCTGCAAAATAGCGACCATCAACTTTAGGATATGTATCATTGTGAAGTAAGCAGATTTTGAAAATTTTCATGGAAAATGGCTCCATCAACCCCAATTACAAAGGGAAGTGGAAGAATCCTTGGATTTATAATCTAGTGTGACCAGTTTTCCATTAACATCAGGTAATTGACAATTTTTTTGGCATTTGTATCTCGAGTGTATTAATACTTTTTTATATCAACATTTACAAGCATGTCATGTATGTGTGGCATCAATGCATTTATTTTCATCTGTATATGATTTGCTTTCTCCATAATTTGAAGATGGTCTAAATATTTATGTACTGAGGCATTTGAAATATTTATCTGCTTTTGAAATTTAATGTCATATAATGGCCACAAGATACATGTATTTAAATTTTTCCTTGTAATGTTTTTTAACACATGCTCGAGGTTTCTTCTAGTTGGACATTAAGAGAATAATACTTGTAAAATGTTATGATAATCTAGAATGTTTATAAATAAATGGTTAAAAATATTGACAATAATGCAATGGATAATTTTTTTGGTACAATACAATAGATACTTTTTTAGTAGAGGTGTTGGGTAGCTATGCTTCAGTACTCCTTGGTGAAATGATATGTGAATTTATTTGTAGTTCCATGTTGCCTTTTGGATATGTAGTGAGTCTTGTAAAAATTTTGGCTGAAACCAAATGCGTTTCAAATGCGGTAAAATTTAACATTATCATATATGCTTGGAGCACAACAAGATATTGGCAAATATAAAAGTCACCTTTATGAGGATACACTTAATTGGAATAAAGCCATTTCCATATTTTTAGGTGAAGCTGAAAGTCTTCTTTCACAAGTGGTAGAAATGAGAATATCTTTAAATGTAGTAATGCTAAGCATCATCAAAGTGGTATTATTGAGTACTACATAAATAAATGTATTTCTTATTGTTTTGATTATTTATTGCTCCTAATTTGAGAGATAGGCGATGGGCCAAAAATATTTGTTTCAGTTTCATAAGTTAACCACTTTAGACTACATGAGAGACACAAAAGTATCCATGTGCCTACAAGTGCCTAATACTACTGTGCTGAAATTTAAGCTTAATGACATCTATTTGGAGTTGTAAAATTGTAAATCAAGTGAAGCACTAAATTATTTAGTGAATATTTCAATGAGTAAGAAAAATTAGTTTACTCTATTACCTACTAATTGTGGTTATTTATATTTTCTATTAAGTAATTTTTATTATTATCTACATTTATATATAATTCTATTTTTTTAGATCCTAAAAGAAAATACCAAAGGGATATGGCTTCCTGACTCTAATCTTCCAAATATGTTGGGATTTTATGGGAAAAGAAATATGACCATTCATAGAAGAATCAAGGAGAAAAATGAGTATCCTAAAGGACAAACGCAATGAATATAACATTGATTCCTAAGAAATGAGATGTAAAAAATTCACAGATTTCAGACCGATCTAACTATTTAACACCATCTACAAAATCATATCCAAAGTAATGACAAATAGGCTTAAAATAATTTTACCAAAAATGCATGTGAATTCCATTCATTCCATCCAAAAGGAGAACATAAAAGGTATGATCCTCAAATTCAATATTAGCAAAGCGCACGACAAGATAAAATGGCTTTTTTAAATTCAAGTTATGTTAAAATTTGCTTTTTGTAATGATGGGTAAAAGTGAATTTTTAGTTATATATCTACACTTACATACTCAATCATAATCAATGTCTCCGCCATAGCTTTTTTCAAGGACCAAAACCACTAAGTCTGTTTGGGGGCTGGAATTAGACTGGAATTGGCATTATCTAATTTGGGATAATGGTAATTTCCATGTTTGGGTCCATGAATAAAAATGGAATTGGAATTACGAAATTCCCATTTTGGGGGCAAAATGGGAATATCATCTTCCACCTAAACAGATGGAATTAGAATTTCAATTCCAATTCCAATTTTTACAAAAGCAAATTTAATATCTCATGGGATTTGAGACATGATAGATGTGTACGTGTGTGTATGTGTATATACACAAATATATGTATATGTACGTATGTGTGTATATATAGACAACTGTGTGTATATGTGTATATATGTGTATAAGTGTAATTATGTATATATGTGTGTATATGTGTATATGTGTATATGTATATATGTGTATATATGTAAATATGTATATATACACAAATGTGTGTATATATGTGTATATGTGTATGTGTGTGTATATGTTTAGATGTGTATATATACAAAAATGTGTATATATGTGTAAATATATATATACACACAAATGTGTGTATATGTGTAAATATGTATATATACACAAATGCATGTATATGTCTATATGTATATATACACAAATATGTGTATGTGTGAATATGTATATGTGTAAATATATATACACAAATGTGTGTATATGTGTGTAGACACACATGTGTGTATGTGTGTGTAGACACACATGTGTGTATGTGTGTATATATACACACATACACACCGTATTAAAAAAATTAAGAAATAAATAATTAAAATTATTTATGCATCTTCTCAGTCATCTTCTGGGTGAACCAAACGGGTCCAGCCCATATTCCGGAAATCATTTCTAGGATATGTATCTTCTAGAATTGTAGCATCTTCTAGAATTGACCATATCATGGTAGATGCACTAAGTAAAGGAATTCATAAAAAAAAAAACTAAAAGGGTAAAAGTTCAAAGTTCTAAAAAATGAGATATATGTTGAGAATTTTTAAATGATGTAAACTAATGTAATGTTTAATTTTTTATGTATTTTATGTTTTGAATTTTTATAAAAAGTTATAGAAATATTGTTTTTAATAAAATAAAAACTGAAATTTAGTTGTTGATAAAATGTTGAAATAGAAGTTACATCTCCCGTCAATCCTTATATAATATTTTTTTTCTTTTTTTCTTCATTTTTTTTGCGTGTATAGATAACTTGAAACTTTAGTGCATGGATATATCTTTTCATTATTTTTAGCATCATATTTTTTCTAAATTTTTAAGATAAATTTTACTATTTTTTTATAACAAGATAATCAATCGTATAATTTGGTGCTAATGGATTCTTTGAATAAAAATTAAATATAAAATGTAAAAAGTAATTAAAATATTAAAAAGATATATTTTTATAAAATTTTACTTATAGATCTTCAAAAGGGTATTTTTGTATTTTAGAAAAAAAATTAATAAAATGAGTGGGAATTGTTGAAACATCACTTTTCTGAAATAATTTCATTTTTTTGTTAATTCAACACAAAGTTGTCTAAAATATGCATTCCATAGACACTTCCAATTAGAAAAGTTGATACACATATGTAACATAGCTAGAATGAATATAGCTAGACCATATGTTTGACCAAAACTATTTTTTAGTTAGAAATAATTAAATTCAGTTATGCTAATAAGTTATCCTAAAGTGTGACACAACTTTGTACTTTTACCAAAATTTTTAAGAAAGTATTAAGAATCTCCAAAATTTCCTATCCTTCACACACCAAATGTTTGCTAATGAAACTCTCTTATATGGATCACCATTGTCACAGACCGTGAACAAATTAAAAAAGTGCTAAACGACTAATTGAAAATATCAGGGCAAATAATAAACAACAACAAGTCTAGTATTTTCTCTTCTAATACCACTAAAGGAATACAATGCATAATCAAAACTATCCTGGGTTTGAACGAAGAAAAACTGGACTATCAAAATATTCAAGAATATCATTGTTTAATTGACCTATCAAAGGGGATCATTCGAAAAATAGAATTGAAAAATGGATACAAAAACCCCAAAGTTGGAAGTGAAAGTGATTACCTTTTGCAAGTCGAATTATCATGCTAAAATTGGTAGAATCAACTATGCCTCTAAATACTCTCTCCTATTTAGAACTACCATACTATTCAAAAAAACAAAATCGTACCATTACGAAGGAAATTCCTTTGGGAGGGTTTAAATGACCAAAATAAAATCTCCTTATTAACATAGGATAAGGTAACACGGGACAAAGAAAATAGAGGAATTAGTATAAATGATGCGCAAATCCAAAACCAATTGTTTGGTGCTAATTAGTTTGGCGAATGTACAAAATCATAGAGGCCTTAAATGGAGTAGATCATTGCAAGAAAAATAACTTGACTCTAACAACCTAAATAGAATATTAGCCATTGCAAACCTCCCATAGGGTTTTGCAATATGGAATTTTATAACAAAAAATTAGATACTCAATAACAAACCATGTTACGTGGAAACTAGGCAATGGGCTTCAAGCATGCTTTTGGGAGGATTCTTGGAACATATACCGCACCATGGAATCCATCCTTGAATTAATAAAAGTTAAACAATAATTGACATCATTATATGGAAGCAAAGTCAAAGATTATTTACAAACTGAACTTAGAAACGAGATCTTATATTGCAAATGGAAACCAATAGACATGATTGAAATAAATAAATAAATTTTATTTTGATGAATAAATTAGAGAAAAGAACAATAAATCTAACAAACAATGGGGACAAAATCATATTGTGTGGGGGTGAACTCGCAATAGTGGGTTACACTTTTTTCCCTGAACGGACACTAAACT
>MU225479.1:2221943-2241692 GCA_018584345.1 Thuja plicata
GTCATTTTCAAAGAGTTACATTGACTTCATAGAGCATAACTTTTCTGCTAAAGTAGATATCAATGTGCTTCTTTTGAAATTAGTTTTGTAACATCCATACGAAGGGCATGCAGTTGGTTTGATGACATTATCATGATTATTGCATATTTTATGAACGTTTGAAGTTGAGTAAACTGTATTTTGACATACCTTGACTACATAGTTTATAACTTGTGTATTTATCAAAATTCATTTTTTTTTATAGAAAGTAGACTCGAAGATGGAGGGCACTGTTATTTTTCAATTTTTTTTTCTTTTCTACTATTTTTCATTGAACGTCAAACTTGGAGGTTTATATTTGATAAAAAACCTACATTTGATGCACGTCAAAAAACATAGGCCTAATTAATTCAAAATTTGTCAAATCTATATTCATTAGAAATATTGTTCAGAGTACTTGTGTGATGCAAAAGGATGTCTCCTTATTCTTCCATTTGAGCCCTGAGTTTGAGCCTCGAAGCCATGAAAATTTCAAACTTGTGTCAACCTCTGAAAATTGTCTCTAATCAGAGACTTTCGATAGAAAGTAATTTCAATCGAAACTAATTTCTATCAAAAGTACTTGACTGGAATTGCCCTTAATCAAGGACTTTCGATAGAAAGTACTTTCTATCGAAAGTACTTTCTAAATCCGCTTGCTTTGCAAATTTAAGGAGGAATTGCTTCCTATGAAAAATGTTTACCCACTATTGTGGGTTCACCTTGTGTAGATAAAATAGGATAATACTCAATTTAATTAGGATAAAAAATAACAAAGTATGATAATTTGAATAAAGAATGTCTACTTAAACTATGTTGGGGAAAATGTGTTACCAAAAGCCAGGGCATTTTCCTAGATAGTATTACAAAAGAAAATTTTAAAGGGGTCTATTAGGTTGGAAAAAAAAGAATAATGGGACCCCATGGACACCCTCTCTGCAAAGAGACTGAAGAAACAATAGATCACCTCCTTATACAATGCAATGTTGCTAACCAGTGGTAGATTCATTTCCTCAAAAAATTAGGATGGAATGGACCTCTACAAAATGAATTAATGAGGATATACAGAGAAACCCTTCAACTAAATAAAGATAATTTATTGGAAGGTCTTTGGAAAGAAGCACCATCACATATTATTTGGAAATTATGGAAAAAACAAAATCAAAGAATCTTCGAGTAGAAAGAATCCTCTATAGAGAGCTTAATACATAAAATTGAAATACGAATAAGTGGGCATCTAAACATTGTTGCCCCATTTTTGTTCTTCATATTTTTAGACAAAAATGGATGTATTGTGTGTTAGTGTTGGTCTTAAAATCATTGTGTAAATCTTGATTCTAGGTCTAGATTTCCCCTTAGGCTAGGAGGCCTTTAATGGGTTTTCCCAAATTAACTTCTCCTGTTGTAAGCTGGGGGGTTGTTATCAATTTCATGTTATATATTGGGTAGGTTAGAAACCAAAATCTGAAAAAGGTCATGGTTCAAATATTTCTACCATTAAATTTATGTGAATTTGAAAGGTTTAGCCTTGGTACTTCATTTTGGTACATTGGCGAAAAAATAGTTGTTTCCTTCTCCTCGACGGATTTTTACCCATGAAGGTAGTTTTCTCCAAATAATACAAATAAGATGCACGGGAGACACTAAAATCCAAATTTATGAGGAGATTGATGACTAGATTAAAAAGTGAGTCTTCATAGGTGGAATAGTAGTATTTGGACATGAAAGGATTCAAAATTTTCTGCTTGGTAGAAAATCAGTTCTAAGCTTCTCCTCGGCAGAAAATAGACTCTCAAGGGCATTTTTTGCCAAAATGATTTAAGTGACAAAAAAAAGAAAATGGTGACCTTGAAAAAAATTGGTAAAGCCTAAGGATATAATTAGGTTATTGGTTTCAGTTGGGTTAGTAAAATGTGAATCTATGGCCATTGGTGGAAAATTAATTTTTGACTTCTTCCTCGATGGAGTTTCACCTGCAGAGTGCATTTTTCACAAATGACAAGTTAAAGAATATCATCAGTTGATAGAAGTAAGAAATAGGTGATTCAAAATTAAAATCACTATTAAACTCAAGAGGAATATTTATAGGTAAAAGAAATGATCAAATGGTGATGGACTTATAGTAAGAAGTCTCCTTGGTGGAAAAGCAGAAAATAACTTCTCCATTACTCCAACAGGCGGGTTTTGACTTGCGGGGTTTATCTTCCGCCAAATAATTATACATAAAGATATTTAATGGAAACTCAATCCCACATGTGACTCAAGGCATAAAAGAAAGATAAAGAAGCTGTCATATGTCATTGAAGCATTGTAAAAAGGCTAAAATTTCCCTTGGCAGATTTCTGAGTAATGAGTACTCCAAAAGCATTTCTCCACCAAAGGAGAAGTGGAAAAGCAATTTTCTACCACTCCCATAAAGTTACCATTACACCTACCCAAAGTGAAAAGATATTTTCTAACGGCTCGCAGAGATAAGGTAATTAATTCAAATAAAGTCATTTGCTTCATAACAGACATTTTCATATTGTTTACTCATGTGGCGTAGGAAATAGGCAATTAATAGTAAAAAGCCAGAAGTTATAAAAATTGAAGAAGTGCGGTAAACAAGAGTAACCATCTATTTTATCAATTGCCTAAATTAATCTCTGATTCTAGCTACTTCTTGTTTTCATACCGCTAAGATAAGCTTTGGTTCTTAATTCAAGTTGATCTAAGCATGGCCACCACATTCATGGAATTCGATGGGTTGAATGGTATAACGTTTGAATGACACAAAATCATAGACACCTCTCTGAGAAACTTTGACATGTAGAAATTATAGAACAGATTGAACTTAGAGAGAATACACCCCAGTATGGAGAAGTTGAAGGAGAGTGGGTTAGTTGAAGCCGTCAGATTTTCTGTTGCAATCCAAGCCCAAGATCTAGTCCGTGAATGCATAGCCCATTACAATCCAGACACAATGAAGATTATTCTTCCCAATGACACAGTGCTGCTCTCTATAGACAAAGACTCTGTCCAAAACTGCCTTCACATTCCAGAGCAAGTTGAATACTCAGAGATGACCTACAACCAAGCGGTCACTGAGTATGGAGTAAAGAAGATGACATGGAGGAAATAGATCATGAAAAATTGGTTCCAGCAACCTAGGAGAACCAAAGGAAAATTGTCTAAGACACTTTATGGCACGAACCTGAAGCCAAAAATTATAGACATCTTGCTATTACTCCACAAGATCAGAGGTGAGAGCGATGCATTTAACTTTGTTGAGCATCATTTCTTTTTAGTCCAAGTGATTTGCTCCCAGCACAATTTTATTGATTGGGCTCACATGGTAAGCAAAAATATTTCAAATGCCATCAATAGAGATAAGTACTAGAATGAGTTTTATATGTCTTCAGTTTTATTGTATATCCTAGCTACAATTCAAATTTGGCTAGGGCTTCCTAGGCTAGAAGAATTCCCAGATGATGTAAAAAGTTATGAATTCTTTCCCTTTTACAATTGCATAACAGTTATATTGAGTATGTTAAGGTCAATGATGAATTTACAATGAGATTATGCAAGGAGTTACAAGGTTCCCCAGAAAGGAGATTTTCTCTAGGAGCTATGGCATTCATCAACCAATATGGGTGTTATTTTTTCCAATTTGCAAATTTCTCATATATTCGTCTTGCAGGATTTGATGACTTCCCTTTGAAGATGCCCAGGTATCCCGATGACATGATCATGCTGGTTGAAGTAATGAGGTAAGAAACCCAAGTCAACCTGATTTGTGCAGGCGCCAGAAAGAAAGGCTACGATTTCCCCATGACCATTGGAGCCTACAATTGTGCATCCCGGTCTGATGCAAAGAATGTTTTGAGTGCATTCTCGAAAAAGTTTCAATTAGAAACATACGATGTCTTGAGACCCCAGTATGACCCTGTAAATTATGCTAGAGATTACTTGCAGATGGGTCACACAATTCATCACATAGATGACATAGAAGACTATTGGGCCAACTACAAGGATGATCTAGAGAGCAGAGAAAGATTTTATGCGAGGTCAACTATTGAACAAATCAAAAATTTCAAAGTTAACATTGGAATTGAAGGCATCGTAGATGATGGGGGGGTATATGTATGATGATACATACATAAAGAAGATTAAACCCCTCCCTAT
This sequence comes from Thuja plicata, assembly GCA_018584345.1. Taxonomy (NCBI): domain Eukaryota; kingdom Viridiplantae; phylum Streptophyta; class Pinopsida; order Cupressales; family Cupressaceae; genus Thuja; species Thuja plicata. The sequence goes on from MU225479.1 coordinate 2,226,126, forward strand.
AAGCTCTGAGCCCATGCTAGGTCAAGCCATTAATGATTTGTAGACCTTAATGGATGGAATCTATAAAAGAACATAGCAATGGGCCCAATGGATGATGGGAAAAAGGAAGAAGTCAAACAAGATGCCATCTCCTCAAAAAACTACTACAAAAGTGATAGTGATCACTCCTGTAGCTTCTTCAGTGACTATCACAACTGTGGCTAAGAAACCAGGTCAACCAGCGGGCAGAGGCGATGAACCTCCTGAGAAGGCAATCCCACTAGAAAAGACATGCGGTGATGGCCCAGTTTCAGACATTGGTTCGATAGAAGGAGTAGTTGCCAGATCTGGTCAAACCTATAGCTGAGCCCATTAAGACTGTGGAAAAAGAGCTACCAGATAAAGATAGAATTTTGGATGTGTAGGGTAACACCCCAAGGCAAGACTCCCCGATTAGAGTGGAGGTGGGTGAAGAAATTTCCAGCACTTCAGCTACTAAATAAGATGAAGAGGCTAAAAAGAAACCAAAGGTTACTCAGGCCACTAAGGCAGTCTCCTCTTCTTCAACTCCAGTAAATCCATTTGCCTCCAGACTAAAGTCTACTCCCCCGATCATCAATAAGTTGTTTATAGATGAATTGGTCTCTGCAACCAAAGTTACCAGTGCGAAGTCTTGGATCGAGAACACCCTAGAGTGTAAAAGAAAGAGGATTGAAGAAGGAGCTCCCAGCAAGGATACTCTTTCACATGCCTTACAATCTAGTTCCACTGTGAGCAAGGTGAAGAAAGAAAATACACTTTTTACCTTAGGTCGAGATCTAGAAACTGGGCACTTCACCATGGAGGTGGAAAAGCCTACAAAGGAAGGTAGGTTGAAAGATTTGTCTGCTTCTAATTTTGAGCTACAATCATTTGATATGGGGTTAGCTCATCATGACACCAAGGTAGATTTTTGGAAATCAACTAACATGGTAATTGAAGAGGAGCTTGAGGAGCTTAAGGATGCTAAGGTGTGACTCAAAGAAGAAGTCAATGAATTGAATAATTTCATCAGCCAGTTGGTTACTCCAATTGCAAGCATCCCTAGCCCCCAAACCACTTTCGACGCCAATAGTGCAGAGAATCAAGCCATCATTTCCAAGTTGCAAGAAGACAAACACTTTGGGAAATTTGGAAAAAGGTGGATTGAGAGACTCAAATCTTAAGGGCTCATGGCTGTTGAACAACTAGGTGATGTTATCCTAAAGCTGTAAAAGGAGAGAAACAGTGTCCATGAGAACTTACAGAGTCTCACATCAGAAAGGGAAAAGTGTGAAGATTGCATAGTGATGTTGCACATGGTAGTCAAAATGAAAACTAAAGAGGCAATAAAGGCAAAAATCCTGAAGAAGGGAGATGAAACCGTAATCGAATGGATTCAAATCTGAGATGATCATCCAAGCTGAAGAAGGGTTACAAAATACAGAAACCAAAATCAAAGAAGAATAGAACAGAGGTTTCAGACTTCTCAAAGGTCTTCACACAGAGTCATAGACAAGTGGCCAAGGAAAATAACTAATCAGAGTGGTTAACATGCAAAAATATTTCTCTAATTATGTAGATAAGCTGGCAGAGCAGTCGTCCTGTCACCTGGATAAAGTACTAGATCTCCAACAATTGAGCGGGTACATATATAAAGCTATGGAGGAAATGCAAGATCAGGTAGATGCGGTTAAGGAAGTGGCCAAAGATCATTCCCAATGGATCGTCAGATATACTAATGTCCATATTAATAGACATGAGGAGCTTGTTCCAATCATTTCAGCCATTACCACCTATTGGGAGAATTTAGATAAGGGGAAGAAAACAAAGGCATAAATATTTCCCCCCTTATACTGAATTTTGATAGATTTTGTAATCGATAAATGTTCACTTATCATTTATCATTTTTATTTAGAGAGGTTGAACTGTTTCAGTTACATATTTTGTAATGAACAAACTCTGAAATCTATGTGTACTATTTTGAAAATCAATAAAAGGGTCGGCTAAATTTTGGTGTGAAGAACTTCATTTTTGCTGAGTCAAAATTGTTTATGTTCAAATGCCATTGTTTTAACTGTTCCATTGCATTATCTTTCTGTTAATTTGAATGTTTCTTTATTTTGGATTTTTAGTTCATGATCAAACCGAGTTGTTGTATTAAGATTTAATGAAATTAATTGAGGGAAAATATGAGTGTTATTCAAAATCGTGAGATATGTTCTTGTGAATTAAGATTGATTCATCATTTTTGTGTTATCATTGATCTAATTGTTTTTTTATTCATATCATCATTATCTACCATTGCGTTACCATTTTTAGGAACTTATATGATTAATAAGGTCTTGAGATTGGCTAGATTTAGAGTTGAATCTTTTCACCTAATCTAGTTCCTGTCTAGGCCTAGCTTGGATTACCTCTTTTGTTCTCGGGTCAAGAACACACCCCATTAGATTAGGAAAGAAAAAAATTCATTTAAGATCAATCACTTAAGGGAGTTGTACCTGCAAATTTAGAGGGAAATCAGTTATTCAGTTACATTTCCCAACTGTTGTATTCAATTATTTCTTTAATATTTGGGCATTTAAGAGTTAAATTAAAAAAGAACAATCTGTTTACCAACAGATTTTTGGTGACTTTGCTGGGGAGAGAAATAGTCACTAGACCAGAAGCAATATCATGAGGAAAGATGGCGCTTCTACATGAGAACGTGATTCCTGTGCTTCAGCCAAACCTTGGATTCCAAGACGATCAAGAGGATATCATTTCCTCGCTGAATACTGTTGCCTGGAGATATAGAAGAAATGCTGAGCATTATAGAAACACCAGCCAAGTGCTTGAACAAGAAGAGACAAGAGAAGAAGCACTTGAAAGAGCCATCCAAAGGAGAAATTGAAGAAGGGCACAACGCCAAGCAAAGCGTGAAGCTAGACTAGAAAATTAATTGAAGCCCTAGAGTCTAAAAAATTTCTTAGGAGTGTAAAGAAAGAAGGCGGTACAGACCCAGTCTTTGAGAGACTTGCAGAGATTGATTTTTCTCTACTTGAGGTATCTCATCGAAAGAATAGAAAAACTAAGTGCAAAATAAGACCTCTTTCACCTCCCAAACAATCAACCCCCTTGTATACTACCTGTCAAGTGCTAACCTTGCACGGAGTGGTTACTCCTATTGTAAACCTAACACCTTATCTACCTCAAGCATTCATGGCAGTTCCTTGGGCCACTGCAGTTAGTCCACTGCAGCTAGCAACATATAACCCTCTTCCCACAGGGTTAAGGAAGAACTTTCCCAAATTCTCCGGAGATGGGAAAGTATCTACAAATGATCATATTGCTGCTTTCTTTGCATCCATTAATATCTTAGCATTACGTGAAGAGGATGTTGCAATTAGGTTATCTGTTGAGACTTTTGTTGAGGGTGCAGCAGATTGGTTTCATCACTTGCCTCATTCTTCTATTATAGATTGGGATTCTATGAGAGTGACTTTCAAAATAAGATTTAAAACTACCAAATATGAGCATGCTTTGTTGACACAGTTGAGTTCTATCAAGAAAGAGACTTCTATAAGCATGAGGGATTTAGTTACAAAATTTAACAAGCTTGTTAACTGTATCCCAGTTGCTAACTGACCCACTACAGGTAATTTGAAGACATTTTTCATAAGTTCTATGCCACCTGATATCAGATATGACTTAAGAAGGGTAAACCCAGCCAATTTGGATGTTGCACAAAGAACTGTTGTAGAGTTAGAAGACCACACGATCTCGGTAGGGAAGTGGAAATGAGAAATACAAACTAGGGCTAGTACTAGCAATACCACATCATCAGAAGAGATGATCCAGAAATTATCCAATGAGTCCATTTCCTTCAAGAGACAACTTCCCAGATTTAACAATCCTTATCAATGAAATTTTAAAGACCAGTCTGGAAGAAATAATGACGTGAGAAATACTGATGGAAAAACATTACAATTTCCTGCTCCACAATAGAGTATAGCCATAGAATCTCCTCCCAAAATGGGAAACATGTGCTCATTTCACCTAACAAAAGATCATGATGGAGAAAGTTGCCTTGATGTAGCTCATTCTTGGCAGATGCATCAAACATATGACTGGAATGTTGGAGTATCTAGAGCTGAACTGGATTTGTACTCATATGGCGACTATGAAAACTTATTTTTTGTGTACATATTAGATTCAAAGCAAGAAATGACATGTTATGATACCATAGATGGGACCTTGTACGCAGTGTTGACCCAGAGTCAGAAGAAAGACAAAGTCCCTATTTCCACACCTCCACCAAAAATTAACAAGGCATCTACTTCTTCCTCTAAAGATGTCAACCAAGGCGTTAAGGTTTTGCAACCGGGTAAGGAACAAAATTATTTTGTCATTATTTAATTCTGTAAAGATTCTAGAGTTCAAATTTCCCCTATAGACCACCATAAGTCTAACCCTGTAGAATTACAAAATTTAGTGGACTATTGTGAAGGAGGGAACCATAATTTAAACCAAAATGTCATGACTCTAGTAGAAAATGACTCTATGTTGACAAGTATAATTGAGCAGGGAGAGTCATCTGTTTTGGCTACCTTCTTAAGTCAAAGGCCTGACCCATTCTATGTGTCGTTGTTTATTAATGGTTGTATGTTAAGTAATTGTATAATAGACTCTAGTGCATCAGATAATGTGATTCCATCAACCGTAGCAAAGGCTTTAGGTCTCACCCTCACTAAAGCCCATGGTAGATGTTAGTCAATGGATGCTAAAGAAGTCCCTTTGGTTGGGCAAATCAAAGATGCTCAAGTGGCTTTAGCAGCACACCCTCAGAAGAAAATTTTATTAACCATTCTGGTTGCTGATATACCTGTTAGTTATGGTTTGTTGTTAAGTAGGAGTTTTTGAAGGGATCTAGGAGGCAAAATAAAGATGAATTGGTCTCAGGCATTGATCCTAGTAGGCAACAAAAAGATAAATCTGGTTCCTGAAGAGAAAGCAAAGTTCACAGTACTAAAATCTGATGACCCCAAAGCCCAAATTCTATACCAGGAATTAGAATTTGGCAATTACATGTTGTTTGTGGATAATCATGATGAAAAAATTGAACCTAGAGAGAAAGAAAATTAGTCCCTCGCTGAAGAAATGACACCATAGATTTGGACTCTCAGAGTTTGACGGTAGCTGTGCATCGTCGAGATCTGGTGCAAGTGTAGTTCTAATATCACTAGATGGGGAATGTGAGCCCACAAATTAAAAATTAGAGTTTGGGAACACCAATAACACAAATGAGTATGATTCCTTGCTACTAGGAATTATAGTTGCGAAGGAAAAAGGTGTGAAACTCTTAAGAGCTCGGGGTGATGCTGAGTTAATTCAGTGCCAAGTTAAAAATTAATACTCTGTGAAGAACCATAGATTAAAAAACTATAGGAATAGAGTATGGGATGAAATTGAAGCCTTAGACACCTTCTCCATTAAGTCCATGACAAGAGAATTGAATTCTAAGGCAAACTCTTTAGCGGTATCAGCCTCATTAATCCTCCATCACCGAGATTTCAAAGATAAGAAGTATCATATAGAGGTTGTGTATAGACCATATTTACCTGACAATGTGGAGGATTGGTAGGTGTTTGAGGATGACAAGAATCTTCTTCTCTTTTTGGAAAGTGGTGGTGACTTTCATAAAGATGCTCCTCGTATTCATAAAAGAAATTATCATGGTAAACAAAAGAAAGATAAGTCAGGGATTATCTAGTTGCAAGGTAATATAATCCCTCGTTAGCTGGTCACACTTGAAATTTTTTTCAATAGGCACGATACCTTTGTTAAAAAGAAGAGGACTTATAAAAGTCCTACTACTGGTGAATACGAGGGAATAAATATCAGGAATAAGAAAATCCCTAAGATGATCAACATTGGGAAATGTTGTACTGAGGAAGAGAGGGAAGAAGCAAGAAAACTCTTCCTAGAGTACCAAGAAGTCTTTGCGTGGAATTATGAAGACTTAAAGAGATTTATGGATGGGAAATTCCAACATAAAATTCCCTTAAAACCCGATGCTGCTCTATTCAGGCAGAAGCAGAGAAATTAAAACCCCAAGGTTGCTGATGCTATATCCAGGGAAGTTGATAAAATGCTTAAGGCTAGGATCATATACCCTATCCATCATTCCACTTGGGTAGAAAATATAGTGTCTGTGAGAACGAAAAATGGGGAAATAAGAATCTGCGTCGACTTTAGAAATCTTAACCTGTCGTCCTTGAAGGATAACTACGCTCTTCCCAACATGGACCACCTATTGCTAACCGAGGCTGGAGCTGAGATGATGTCCATGTTGGATGGCTTCTCAGGGTACAATCAGATAGAAGTGGAGGAAGCAGATCAACACAAAATGACCTTCATTACTCCATGGGGCACATTCTCTTATCAGAGGATTCCATTCAGATTAATCAATGTTGGGGCTACCTTTCAGAGAGGTATGGATCTATCCTTTAGTGATATGAAAGATAAAATAATTGCTATTTATCTAGATGATCTTATAGTATTTTATAGAAGAAGGGTATATCACATGAAGGATTTGAGGAGAGTGTTGCAAAGGTGTGGAGAGGACGAGATCTCTTTGAATCCCAAGAAGTTAGTCTTCTATGTGACCGAAGGGAAATTACTGGGTCACATTGCTTCCCAAGAAGGTATAAGAATTGACCTAGAATTGGTTAGAGAAATCTAGCAACTAAGTTTACCTGTAAGTAAGACTGGAGTAAAATCATTTTTTCGGTCAGGTAAATTTTCTCAGGAGGTTTGTCCCAGATTTATTCAGAAATTACTAAATGTATAGTAGATATGATGAAAGGGAATTTGAAATTGAAGTGGGATGACCTTGGCAAACAAGCTTGCAAGAATATTAAGAATTCCATAGCCAACGTCCCATTTTTATGTCATCCAGATTACATGAAGGATTTCATAATTTATTGTTACTCCTCTAAGCATACCTTGTCAGCTATTCTAATGCAGGAAAACAAGGAAGTAGTTCAAGCTCCTATTTCTTTTATGATCATGTCACTAAAAAATCATGATTTGAAATACTCTCAGACTGAGAAACATGCTTTCGCTGTGGTAAATGCTTTAAAGAATTTTAGATTCTATATTTTGCACTCTCACTCCATTCTATATGTGCCTGACATTGCAGTAAAAAGTGTATTGACTCAACAAGATGTGGGATGTAATAATAGAGGAGCATGGGTGGCTAAGACATAGGAATATGACATAGAGATCAAACACACCAAATTGGTGAGAGGAAATGCACTATGCAATGCAATGGTAGAAAACCAGGTGGATGAAGCTCCTGAAGCAAAATAGTTGGTCTTAGCGGTGAGTATGCAAGACCCTTGGTTTGAAAATATTGTATATTTTATGATGTATGGTGAGTGCCCTGAAGGATTGATTGCAAAACAAAGAAGAGATTTGAAGTTGAAGGCTTCCAAATATGTTATTTGGGAAGATAGGTTGTATAAGAGGTCTATAGATGAGACTTTCCTCTGGTGTGTTGACAAACAACAAGAGAAACTGTTGAAGGTGTTCCATGATGAAGCTTGCGGGGGACATTTTTCTTCATTGCTTACTGTGTTCAAGATATTAAGACAGTGCTATTATTGGCCAGGAAGATGCCTATCATTGGGTGGCAAAATGTGAGAAATGCAAAATGTTTACTAGAAAGCCACAACTAGCAACACTTCCCCTTAGACCGATGATAATTGAAAATCCTTTCCAGCAGTGGGGTCTTGACTTTATTGGCCCCATAAATTACGCATCTAGTGCAGGCCATTCCTATATAATCACTATGAAAAACTACTTGACAAAGTAGGTGGAGGCGAATGAAACTAAGAAAACTACTTTCGAAGAGGTATGTGAGCTTATTAAGGAAAACATCATGGTAAGGTTTGGTGTGCCTGTCAAGTTAGTAATGGATAATGCTGCATATTTTTCTTCTTTGGAGATTACTAAATTTTGTTTTGAGTATGGAATTTCAATCAGCCACTCATCCGACTATTTCCCACAAGGAAATGGTCAAGCTGAGTCTAGTAATAAGAACTTGGTGAATATTGTGAAGAAACTCATAGCAGATAACCAAAGAACCTGGCATAAGAAAATCCATGAGGAACTTTGGGATGATAGGGTGAATCCTAAATGAGCCATTGGCATTTCCCCCTTGGAACTTGTCTATGGAGCTGAAGCTAGTCTCCTACTGCCGTTAGAGCTGGCTACTTGCAAATTGAGAACAGTAGTAGAAGATGGTATATATAAAGATGGTTTAGAAAAAAAGGATCTTGTACTTAAATAAGATGGAAGAAAAAAGGGAGAAAATGGTGGATCACATCACAAAACATCAAATGTGTGTGAAGAATTTGTTTGATAAAAAAAGCAGACCTCAGAAATTTATGGAGGGAGATATGGTGCTACTATGGGAAAAAATGCAGGGCGCCTAAGGGCATGCATGGGAAATTTGAGACGTTGTGGAAAGGACCCTTCAAGATTCATCAAGAATTCGAGAAGAATTATTTAAAGCTGACTTATCTGGATGGTGAAGCACTACCCCTGACATACAATGGTCAGGACTTGAAGTTGTACCAGATCTGAATAAAAAATAGGTAACCCTTGTATTGTATATAGTTACATTTAGTTACTGCTTTTATTTTCCTTAGTTAGGTTTTCTTTTCCTTTTTTTCCTTTCCATGCTTTTCCTTAGTTTTGTTGTGTATCCACCTTTTTATGAGCTTTGTGAAACTAGAGACTTGAGTTCCTTGCTTGGACATGTGAATGTCCAAGTCCCCAGACATAGCCAGTTGTTGCCCCATTTTTTTTCTTCATATCTTTAGACAAAAATGGATGTGTTGTGTGTTAGTGTTGGTCTTAAAATCATTGTGTAAATATTGAGTCTAGGTCTAGATTTCCCCTTAGGTTGGGAGGCCTTTATCGGGTTTTCCCAAATTAACTCTTCCTTTTGTAAGCTGGGGGGTTGTTGTCAATTTCGTGTTATATATTGGGTAGGTTAGACTCCCAAATCTGATAAAGGTCATGGTTTGAATATCTCTAACATTGACTTTATGTGAATTTTAAAGGTTTAGCCTTGGTAATTCATTTTGGTACATTGGTGGAAAAATAGTTTTTGCCTTCTCCTCCGTGGGTTTATACCCATGAAGGTAGTTTTCCACATAATACAAATTAGATGCACGAGAGACATTGAAATTAGAATTTATGAGGAAATTGATGACTAGATTAAAAAGTGAGTCTTCACAGGTGGAATAGTAGTATCTAGACATGAAAGGATTCAAAATTTGTTGCTTGGCAGAAAATTAGTTCTGAGCTTCTCGGTGGAAAATAGACTCTCAAGGGCATTTTCTGCCAAAATGATTTAAGTGACAAAAACAAGCAAATGGTGACCTTGAAGAACATTGGTAAAGCCTAAGGATATAACCGAGGTTATTGGTTTCAGTTGGGTCAGTAAAATGTAAATTTATGGCCATTGGCAGAAAATTGATTTTTGGCTTCTTCCTCGGTGGAGTTTCACCTACAGAGTGCATTTTCCGCAAATGACAAGTTAAAGAATATCAACGGTTGGTAGAAGTAAGAAATAGATGATTTGAAATTAAAATCACTATTGCACTCAAGAGGAATCTTTACAGGTAAAAGAAATGATCAAATGATCAAGGACTTAAAGTAAGAAGTCTCCTCGGCGAAAAAGTAGAAAATAGCTTCTCCATTACTCCAACTTGCGGGGGTGTATCTTCTGCCAAATCATTATACACAAAGATCTTGAAGGGAAACTCAATACCACATGTGACTCAAGGCATAAAAGAAATATAAAAAAGTTGTCATATGTCATTGAAGCATTGTAAAAAGGCTAAAATTTCCCTTGGCGGATTTCTGAGTAAGTAGTACTCCAAAAACATTTATCCGCCAAAGGAGAAGCGGAAAATAAATTTTCCGCTACTCCCATAAAGTTACCATTACACCTAACCAAAGTGAAAAGATATTTTCTAACATCCCATAGAGGTAAGGTAATTAATTCAAATAAATTCGTTCGCTACATAGCGAAGATTTTCATATTGTTTACTCGTGTGGCGGGGGAAATAGGCAATTAACGGTAAAAAGCCAAAAGTTATAAAAATCAAAGAAGTGCGGTAAAAAAGAGTTACCATTTGTTTATCAATTCACCTAAATTAATCTCTAATTCTAGCTGCTTCTTGTTTTCATACCGCTAAGATAAGCTTTGGTTCTTAATTCAAGTTGATCTAAGCATGGCCACCAGATTCATGGGATTTGATGGGTTGAACGGTATTACGTCAGAATGGCACAAAATCACAGACACCTCTTTGAGGTTCTTCGACATGTAGAATTTCCAGAACAGATTGAACACAGAGAGAATACACCCCAAAATGGAGAAGTTGAAGGAGAGTGGGTTAGTTGAAGCCACCGGCTTTCCTGTTGCATTCTAAGCCCAAGAGCTAGTCCGTGAATGCATAGCCCATTACAATCCAGATACCAAGTAGATTATTTTACCCAACAACACAGTGCTTCTCTCTATAGATAGAAACTCTATCCAGAATTGTCTTCGCATTCTAGAGAAAGATGAATACTCAGAGATGACCTACAACCAAGTGGTCACTGAGTATGGAGTAAAGAAGATGAAATGGAGGAAAGAGATCATGAAAACTTGGTTCTAGGAGCCTAGGAGCACCAAAGGAAAATTGCCTAAGACACTTTATGGCACAGACCTGAAGCCAAAAATTATAGACATCATGGTATTACTCCACAGGATCAAAGGTGAGAGCGATGCATTTAAATTTATTGAGCATCATTTCTTTTTAGTCCAAGTGATTTTCTCCCAACACAATTTTATTGATTGGGCTCACATGGTAAGAAAAAATATTTCAAATGCCCTCAATAGAGCTAAGTACCAGAATGAGTTTTATATATCTTCAATTTTATTGTATATCCTAGCTAAAATTCAAATTTGGCCAGGGCTTCCTAGGCTTAAAGAATTCCCAGATGATGTAAAAAGTTATGAATTATTTCCCTATTTACAATTGCATAACAGTTATGCTGAGTATGTCAAGGTCAATGATGCATTTACAATGAGATTATGTAGGGAGTTACAAGGTTTCCCAGAAAGGATATTTTCTCCAAGAGCTATGGAATTCATCAACCAATATGGGTGTTATTTTATCCAATTTGCAAATTTCTCATATATTCGTCTTGCAAGATTTGATGACTTCCCTTTGAAGATGCCCAAGTATCCTAACGACAGGATAGTGCTAGTTGAAGTAATGAGGAAACAAACCCCAGTGAACCTCATCTATGCAAGTGCCATAAAGAAAGGCTACAATTTCACCATGACCATTAGAGCCTACAGCTGTGCATCCTGGTCTGATGCAAAGAATGTTTTGAGTGCATTCTTGAAAAAGTTTCAATTGGAAACATACGATGTCTTGAGACCCCAGTATGACCTTGTAAATTATGCTAGAGATTACTTGTAGAGGGGTCACACAATTCATCACACAGATGACATAGAAGACTATTGAGCCAACTACAAGGATGATCTAGAGAGAAAAGAAATATTTTATGCAAGGTTAACTATTGAACAAATCAAAAAGTTAAAAGTTAACATTGTAGTTGAAGGTATCATAGATGATGGGGGTATATGTATGATGATACATACATAGAGAATATTAAACCCCTCCCTATAAGCTCTAAGAACATGCTAGGTCAAGCTATCGATGATTTGCAGGTCTTAACGGATGGAATCTACAAAAGAATAGAGCAATGGTCCCAATGGATGAAGGGAAGAAGGCAGAAGTCAAACATGACTTCTCCTCCTCAAAAAACTACTAAAATAGTGACAGTCATCACTCCTTCAGCTTCTTCATCGACTTTCCCAACTATGGCTAAGCAACCAGCTATACCAACGGGCGGAGGCGATGAACCTCTTTAGAAGTCAATCCCACTAGAAAAGACATGCGGTGATGGCCCAGTTCCGGACAATAGTTCAAAAGAAGGATCAGTTGCCACAGATCTAGTCAAGCCTATAACTGAGCCCATTAAGACTATGGATACATAGAAACCAGCTCAAGATAGCACTTTGGATGTGCAGGGTGACACCCCAAGGAAAGACTCCCCGATTATAGTGGAGGTTGGTGAAGAAAGTTCCAGCACTTCAGCTACTGAATCAGATGAAGAGGCCAAAAAGAAATTAAAGGTTACTCAGGCCACTAAGGTAGTCTCCTCTTCTTCAACTCTAGTAAATCCATTCGCCTCCAAACCAAAGTATACTCCCTCGGTCATCAAGAAGTTGTTTATAGATGAATCAATCTCTGCGACCAAAGTTACCAGTGCCGAGTCTTGGATTGAGAACACTCTAGAGCATAAAAGAAGGAGGATTGGAGAAGGAGCTTCCAGAAAGGATACTCTTTTGTAGGCCTTACAATCTAGTTCCACTATGAACAAGGTAAATAAAGAAAAGATGCAGTCTACCTTAGGCCGAGATCTAGAAATTGGGCACTTCACCATGGAGGTGGCAAAGCCTACAAAGGAAGGCAGGTTGGAAGATTTGATTACTTCTAATTTTGAGCTACAATCATTTGATATGGGGTTATCTCATCATGATATCAAGGTAGATTGGTGGAAATAAACTAATGCGGTGAGTGAAGAGGAGCTTGAGGAGCTTAAGGCTGCTAAGGTGTGACTCAAAGCAGAAGTAATGAATTGACTAATTTCATTAGGTAGTTGGTTACGCTAATTGCAAGCTCCCTAGTCCCCAAACCACTTTTGACCCCAATACTAAAGAGAATCAAGCCATCATTGCCAAGTTTCAAGAAGACAAACACTTTGGGCAAGTCAGAAAAAGGTGGATCAAGAGACTCAAATCTGAAGGGCTCATGGCTATTGAAGAACTGGATGATGTTATTCTAAAGCTGGAAAGGGAGAGAAACAATGTCCATGAGAACTTACAAACTCTCACATTAGAAAGGGTGAAGTGTGAAGACTGCATAGTGATGTTGCACATGGTGGTCAAAATGAAAGCTAGAGAGGCAATATAGGAAAAAATCCTGAAGAAGGGAGATTAACCCTTAATCAAATGGCTTCAAAGCCAACAATTTAAAGCTGAGATGATCATCCAAGCTAAAGAAGGGTTACAACAGACAGAAACCAAAATCAAAGAAGAACATAATAGAGGTTTCAAACTTCTCAAAGGTCTTCACATAGAGTCATAGACAAGTGGCCAAGGAAAAGAACTAATCGGAGTGGTTAACATGCAAACATATTTCTTTGATTATGTAGATAAGTTGGAAGAGAAGTCTTCCTATCACCTGGATAAAGTATCAGATCTCCAACAGTTGAGCAGGTGCATATATAAAGCTATTGAGGAAATGCAAGATCAGGTAGATGCAGTTAAGGAAGTGGCCAAAGATCATTCCCGATGGTTCATTAGATATACTAATGTCCATATTAATAGACATGAGGAGCTTGTTCCAATCATTTCAGCCGTTACCACCTATAGGGAAAATTTAGATAAGGGGAAGAAAACAAACGCATAAATATTTCCCCCCTTATACTGAATTTTGATAGATTTTGTAATCAATAAATGTTCACTTATCATGTATCATTTTTGGTTAGAGAGGTTGAACCGTTTAAGTTACATATTTTGTAACGAACAAACTCTGAAATCTATATGTACTATTTTGAAAATCAATAAAAGGGTCGGCTAAATTTTGGTGTGAAGAACTTCATTTTTGCTGAGTCAAAATTATTTATGTTCAAATGCCAATTTTTAACTATTCCATTGTATTATCTTTCTATTGATTTGAACGTTTCTTTATTTTGGATTTTTAGTTCATGATCAAACTGAGGTGTTTGATGACATGTAACTGTTTGAATGTTTGATAATGTTAAGTTAAAGATGATGCAAGACATTAAATCAGTTAATGGTTTGTATTGTCATTGATGTCAAATTGATATCATCTGTACGGTCATGTACATAATGCCAAAGACTTCAAAGAATCAATGGAACAAAGATTATGCTTTCAGAAATGCATAAAACTCAAGTATTCACTAAGTGATAGACAACACTGATAGAGTGCACACCATCGGTAAAGACAGAGAAAAAGTCACAGTGATAACCGATGAGCAAAAGACAGTATTTCTTGACGAGCTAAAAATAGAGTTGCCCGACAAGAAAGATCCAATGATGTTCGACGGACGGAGATCCTGAAGCTAACTGAAGTTACACCGACGAAACTGGTAGTTGTCACCAATGACGAACTGTAGAATTGACTGACAGAACAAAGAGATCAAAAAATGACAAAATATCTAGCTGGCAGAGCTTAAGGATAGACTTAACTGGTTGTTTTATTTGACCATAGTTAAGTAATTGATTTAAAGAAGATTTATACACTTTTCAAGAAGATAACTATGAGATAAATCAGGAGTTAAAGCCATAAATCAAATTGGCTAGATTGTTTTTCACGCCAAGAATCAAGAATGAAGGAATATCATGTCTATATAAGAGACAAGCATAATTAATTTCCGCATGTAATTAGATACACCGAAGGGGAGTGAATAGAAAGAGGATGCTGAAAATAAACTGGTGAAGGATAAAATTCATACAGTCCTGATCAATCAAGCTAAGGGAGAGCTAAAGAATTTTGCAGACACTAATAAACAGTGAAGCACAACATCGTAGAGAAGAAAGTGTGGAGCACAAAGGAATTGAATTGATACATTGATCAAAGAGGTATTGTACTTAAATAGATCTGAAAATCTGCAATTCAAGTTGCATTAGAAATAGGTCATTGTGTTTCAGTTTAACCATTGAAGCATCAAGTCTCTTAATAGAGCAGAACTTAACAATCTTCTATAATTGAGGTATGTCCTAATAGATTACCAAAAGGGTTGATTCATGAAAGTAGCATTGAATTTGCATAAATCCTATTGACAGCCTAAGAAGGAGGTTGATTCAAGGATGGTAGAAAGATTTTCCTAAAGCCTATTGACAGTCTAAGAAGGAGGCTGATTAAAGGATGGTAGCAAAATAGATGCCAGATACTAAGTGACAACCTATGTATAAAAATCCTCTAAAAAGGTCACACTTAACAGTGTGTTTGTAACCTTTAACAGGGTTGGCTCCTAATAGGGCTCACTTTAGAAGAGTGAAAATTTGGGGTACCGGTCCCAGTGGTTTTTTCCCTTAATAGGGTTTCCACACTAAAATCCATGTGTTATGTGTGTATGGTTTATTACTTTATTGTTTTACATTTCACATATGCATTTTTGGATTGATTGGTATACTCTGCATATTTATTGAGCATTAGTAAATAAGTTTTACTGCTTATCGGTAATCAAGGAGAATAAGGACAGACAAGGTAAACTAACAGACAGTTAATTATTTCAAAGTATTTCAAGACATGTATCTTGTAGGGACTTAATAATCTGAGGTGTATTGATTGGTGGATTAAAGTTTAAAGGATAAAAGTTTGAGGCCACTGATTCACCCCGCCCCCCCCCTCTCAGTTATTA
>MU225479.1:2248832-2259551 GCA_018584345.1 Thuja plicata
GTTGGCTCGAGGACTGGTTCTTCAACTTCTGTCCCCGGGTGAGTACTTGATATGAAGTCCCGTCAATGGTAGCATAGCATTCACCTTTGATTTTAGAGTCAGATTTATACTCCACAAATAAATTTCCAGAGTCGCCATTGGAGTATCTATCCGAATCTGCACAAGGAGCTTCTACAGTTAGCTCATTGGTGGCCAATAACTGTATCATACGGACGGTCTCTGGGCAGTTCTCACCGTCATGATCTATAGTCAAATGAAACACGCACATGTTCCCTTTCTTGGGTGCTGCCTCGATCTGCAATCTCGGCTGGGTGCCTGTAAGCTGCAGGAACTTATTGTCTGCACCTCTTCCCGGCACATTTTGAAAATTCCGCTGATAAGAGTTGTTGAAACCCAGTAATTGCTTCTTCATTGCAACCAATTCATTTGACAACTTCTGAAGCATTTCATCAGATGACGTAGTATTGCTGGAGCCTCCTTTGGTTTGAATCTCCCTTTTCCACTTTCCCGCAGAGATCAAGTCATCTTCGCACTCAATGGCTCTTCTTTGTGCATCTGCTAAATCGGCAGGGCGTGCCCGCCTTAAGTCATAATTAAAATCCAGAGGCATCGCACTTATGAAGAACGTTTTGAGATTACCGGCAGTAGGCCTAGCAGCAACAGGGATTCTACTGGTAATTTTTTTGAAACTGGCTACAAAATCCCTCATACTCATGTGAGGTTGCTTCTTGATGGATGCCAGTTACATTAACAGAGCATGTTCATCTTCTGCAGTCTTAAATCGGGCTTCAAACGTCGTTCTCATCGTGTTCCAGCTAGTGATAGAGCCATCATCCAGATGGTAGAACCAATCTGCGGCACTCTCTGTTAGAGTCTCAATGAATAATCTTACAACAACATCCTCATGTGCCACCCCCAAGATAGTAGTGGCTGCAAAGAATGCTTTAATATGTTCATCCAGAGTGACCTGTTCGTCACCGAAAAACTTAGGGAAATTCTTCCTCGACCCCGCAAGAAGCGGATGATAAGCCGCTAATGCTAAAGGTCCAACTGCTGCAGCCCATGGAGCAGCCATGACAGCCCTTACACTATGTGGTGGAAAATTGAAAGCCGAGGGAGTATTGATACCGTGAAGAGTCAATACCTGGCAAGTGATTTGTGAAGTGATTTGATTCCTAACAAGGGAAGCCAATCTACTCTGACTCTTCTTCTCTCCTCTTCTTTTAGGAACCTCTAGGATGGGAAAACCAAGCTCTTCTAGCTTGTCAAACGTAGGATCTCGCCCACCCTGTTCTCTGGTACTCCTAAGGAAATTTGTGCGTTCCAGGGTGCTGATAAGAGTTTACTGCTGGGCTTCTCTTCGTGCTTGTCTTTCTGCTCTCTGGATATTCCTCTTTTGAACAGCTCTTTCTAAAGCTTTCGCCCTTCTTTCTTCTTCCTCTAATACCTGGCTCGCATTTCTGTAATGCTCAACGTTCCTCCTATACCTCCAAACAAACATATTGAGAGACGAGCTTATGTCTTCTTGATTGTCTTGAAAACCAAGGTTTGGTTGGAGCACTGGAAATATATTCTCATGAGGGAGTACCATTTGTCCTTATGATATGATGTACTGATCGAGAGACTATTCAAGTCCCCAGTAGAGTCGCCAAAAATCTGTTGGTAAACAGATTCATCCTTTCTTGTACCTTATGACAATATGACTCTTGATGCCCGATTGATGAACAAAATCTGCTTACAACAGTTTGTTATGCCCTGCATCCCCGTCCCTACATTTTGTGTGCAAAATGTTGGGTCCCCCCTTTTTTCTTTTGCTTTGCTTTTTGCTGTGGCTTTGCCTTGTCTTTCTTTTCCTTTTTTTTGCTTTCTTTCTCCGGGGTTTTCTTCCCCGGTGTGTGTTGTTTTCTTGGTTTGTTTTTTCCCTCCAGGATCCCGGATCCCGGAGGTTTCCTTTTTGTTGGAAGCCGAATTCCGGACTCCAGAATTCTTTGCCATGATGTTCTTAAGCCTTAAGAATATCATCGTAAGAAATCCCCAGGCCCGGAGTCCGGAGGTTGCGCCTGACCTGAAATCTCTGGAGGGAGGGGGATTACTTTTCACCGCGGGTATAAATAGACTTACCTGTCATTTTCACACTTACCACGATTAAAAACTTCGAGCACTTAGAGCGAAATAGAGCATTTTCAAAGCAATTAGCAGAGTATTTACAGAGAATTTGTGATAATCAAAGCTTAACACCTTCTATTGTTCTCAGACAAACGCAAGTGCTTTATGGTGGTGATCTTGGCAGCCTAACAACCCAAGTTGTTGCAGAGTTCTCTCGGTAATCCCTCCTTTCCTCCACCTTCTGCATTTTTAGGTTGGTGTTTCTCCTTTCCTCCTCTTTGTTTCGCTTTCATTTTCTGGTTTGTCTTTGGGTTTGCTCAATTTTGTTTGTTTTGTTTTGCTTTGTTTCTCTGTCGTGTCTGTTCTTTTGGTTTTTGGTTTTACTGCCCGTTGGTGGGTCAGCTCTGCCAAGAGGTTGTCCACCTTCTGTGCAGAAGTTGTTTGTCTGTAAGGTCTGTAAATAGCATGTAAATGATGTAAATGGCTGTATATGCTTGTTTCTGCCTTGTCTGGTTTTTCCCGCGGGAGTCGTTCCGTGTGTATATTCATGCATATATGTGTATATCTATAGGTAACCCATGTATATCTCCTCCTTTCCATGTATATACCCCTCAGCTCTATGTATATCCTTCCAGGTGGCTTGACAAGCTGGTCGAGTTGGCTTTGCTTCTGGTTTTTCACCTTCAAGCTTGCTTCGAGGCAGAAAACCACCTATTTGAAACTCGGCTCTCGGTCGATTTCAAACAGGCAGTTTTCTCTCTCCTCCATCAAGGCTGTCAGAGCCTCATTTATTTCCCATGTGCACAATTACTTCTAGCCAAGTGGCTTTCCCTTTTCACGCGATTGGACAGTTGGCTCCGCCGCCAGTGCCATCACATCTATTCAATGCCAATGCACGTGGCGTCCACGTGGACTTGCCTTCACATTATTCTTCGATAACAGTCATTTCGCCAGGCTTCGGGCCTCTTTTTACCACCACACATCCGTTGTCCTTACCAAGTGTGATAAAATCCCCGGACCCGAACGTGTAATAAAGATTCCTAAGTTCATGATGTGTTTTTCTTTTCGGGTATCTTTGCATAACACTAACTTTTTAGGAAAGGCAAACATCATGATGGTAAGATTTCTCAGACCCCAGAATAACTGTTTTAATTTTGATAAGTATGTTCTAACAGTCGCTTTATCTCGCAGGTCCGGACTTCATCCTCCAAACATGTCTAAAGCGTCTGCATCATCTCCTCCCGGAAGTCCATAATTGCCCACCACAACCGAGACCAGGGCAGCAGCAAAGTCAAAAATAGAGAAGGCCCTGGCAAAGCTGCCCCTCACCATGAAGTTTGTGTAGGATGATGAGATTGTGGGCTCAAAGATTGAGTCCAAGGTAAAATTGATGACCGACACCAATGTCGGGACCTGGGCAGAAATGCAGGCCCTGGTAAAGATAATGCACATCCAGCGACAGGCTGGAGACAAACTCACAACCAACGTTGGAGGTTCTGAAATCCTCTGGGCAGCTTGCTTTCCGTGCTCCGTGCAGTCCCCAGAACTTGTCCTAGCATTGGCGGCCAATTACAACTCTTCTGTCTGGGTCGTTATGCTAGCAGCTACAGAACCTACGGGATTCCCCACTTCACTGGTGTCCCTCAACCCAGTCACTTTCCAAGTAGGCCTGGGTATCCTGCAATTTGATAGGGCCTCGGTGGTTACAAGGACCGAAGCCTTGAAACAGTTCAATCAACTGGAGGATGCTGCCCGGGTGTACATGAACACCAACTAGCTCAAGGTCCCAGAGAGGGACCCAAGGAGAATGAAGATAGATATCCCCCGCTCTGAATTCAAGGAGAGCATCCAAATGGGGATGATAGCATTGGCTCAGGTATTTGGGCAACCCTTCGCCCAGAAATTTGCAAAATGGATGTACTATTTCCTACTGGGCATCTCCACTAAGGGAGAATTCTTTGACTGAGCAACAATAATTTCCAATCATGTTGACTCCCAGTTCCTGCAATTAAACCAAAAGAAGAAGTTCTACATGACTTCTTATATTTTCTAGGCTTTGGCCCAACAAAGGCCCCACTCCAATGGCCTGCTTACAAATGGCATTCTCGGGATTGGCCTGGGACAAAAAGCACCGTGGGACCATTTCCCACAGATTCAATGGGAGGCCAGCTTCCCCAGTTACTACCAGGTAAATGACTCCTTCGTTTACTACCATCTGCTCACGCCCACCCGGGATGCCAGATATCGCCTATCCACTGAGGCGATGAAATTGGTTAGTAGTTATGGGCACTACTATATTCAATTCTAGTAGCACACATACATTAGGGTCGCCGGCTTCTCTGGGAAACCCTACTTGTTGCCCAAGTATTGTGGGGACAAGATCGTGCTGCTGGAATATTGCCGATAGATGATGGAGCTACATACCTTCTTGGCCCACAAGAAGGTCCCAAATGTTTCGTTCCCAATCTCCTATGGGAACTACACTGACCGCCGCAAAGGAGGCAGACAATGAGTTAAAATGTTATAACTTGCAGGAATTTTATCTGGCACAAAGAAATTTTGATCCACATGGCAGAATTGCAATGACACTACCCCGGGCTTCGGAGCCCCACCACGTACACATGGAAGACTTCTGGGCTGATCGCCAGGATGACATGGATGTGCACAGCCGGCACTATGATAGAATGACGGCCGGAATGATGCAAGAGCTAAAGCTCCAGAGGTTCCCGGTGGGTTTCTCAGACGACGTCCCCACCACAGATCCCTAGTACAAAGAAAAGGGGATTGACAAAATGGCATTGTCGGCAATGAATTGGGCCACCCAAGAAGAGCACATGATTGAGGACTTCACTCGGGAAGTAGTCGAGCAAAGTAATGCCTATTTTAAAAGGGTGTACCCCGAGAGTATGCACCTAGCCTCTCGACCGGTACCAAAACCAACACCACAGCCGGTACTAAAATTGACTCTAGGGGCTGGGACTTCTGCACAAGGCACAGACAAAGGAAAGAGGATAGATACAACTCCCCCCACGCAGCAAGTCCCCATTCAAGAACAGATTAAGCAATCTGTAGAAGCCTCCCAGCAAATGAGGGAGTAGTTGATAACAAGGCTTGCCACTCCCCCGCTAATGGTCAGACCAATTCGCCCTCCTTCCTCCCCATCGCTGGCAGCCTTGATGGTCAAGGCGACGGGGGTGGATCCCACGGAGGCAGCAGCAATAGCCAATGCGGGGCCACCTCTGATCACCCGCAGGAAGAGAAAGCACATCAAACAGCCTAAGGAAGAACCAGCGCCAAGGGCTTCCCTCCCAAAAGAAGTGGAAATCCTTTCTTCTAGTTCCCTGGAACCGGAGAAAGAGGCAGAACAAACGAAGGACCCAGCCAGTCCCTCTCCAGAGGAGGAGTTTGACGTATTTGCAGCCGATGAGTTCAGAATTCTACAAGGGGATGACACACAAGTAGAAATAGAAGTCCCAAAAAAAGAACAAGGGGCTGTGGACTCAGAAGACCTGGAACTACAAGCTGCAGAACAAGAAGAGCAGCAGACAGAAGAAAAGAAGAACCAGAGATTATCTACGGGGCCCCTGAAACACAAGGTTTGAGAGTGGACCAAAAACAACCGAGTGAACAGATGGCATCCGCTGGGGAACCCAGACCTAGACCTTTGGGATCAACTGTAACCCCAGCCGCCGCGTTTCCAAGGCCACTCCCGGGGGCAACCTTTGGGCAGGTAATCACGGCAGCCCAAACTCTGAATCTCAGCCCGATACCTTTCCTAATGCCAGCAGATGAGGAAAAAGAAGAGCAGTATGAAGAAGAAATTCCTGAGGAAGCTGACCAGGGTCCAGACACACCAATTGACATCCTAGACCAAGCTGAGGAGATAGAAATTGAAAAGGAGATTGCTGCAGAAGAAGTACCGACAGGGAGAGGAACAGAGGAAGTATATGCTGAAAAGGTGCAGCCACCACCGGACACCGGGAGAGAATCTGAAGAACAAACTTTGGCAGGAAGGCCACCTCTCCCACCTCCATGGCTGGCAGAAAATAGAAAAAGAAAAGCCCAATCCACTCCGATAGTCCCTCTCTCCCTGGCCGAAATGATGGCCTTAGCTCAGGCCCCGCCAAAAGAAAAGAAGGCTCGGACAGTTCATACCCTTCAGACTGGGCCGGGTAGAGAAACAGTTGCAGTAGTGGCAACGCCTTCCCCAGACGTCGATGAAGCGATCGCGGATCCCGCAGATTATAATATCGCAGAGGTATCCTTGGGAAAAAGGGGAAAGCAGGGCGAAGTAGACCTACTAAAGGAGGCAGCAAGGGCAGTGGAGGTCTGATATGAAAAAGAGGCCCAGAGGCTCAAGGCAGAAAAAGAGAAGAATGCAAACCTTATGGGGTTGCTTACTGAGCTGGCCAAACCCATCAACGCCGCCCCTGCACAGACCTCCACAGCAGAAGAATTACCGCAGAGCGACATAGAATCCCTGCAAGTAATGAAAAAGAAGGCCCAAGCAGCAGACGAATGGGTCACTCTGCAGATAGGAAACACCCAGCATTTCCTAGCGTCCACTCTCCCAGATTTATATACGGCCCGGAAGGTTATTCACTAGGCAGAAGCACTGATTGATCAATTGGAGAGTGACGCTGAGAATTACCAGGCGTGGAAGGTAGAAATCAAAGAGCTCCTCACCCTGGGGGAAGACATAATTTCTGAATCCAGAATTCTAGGTGAGGAATCATTTGATTTCGTAAGGGCTCAGCACTCCAGACTGGACCTCACATTGGAGGTAACCAAGCAACTGGTAGAATCCTTACAGGAAAAGGTAAATACAGTGAAATATTCTTCCAATTTATACAAGTCATTTGTAATAAAAACTTTCGGGGTTGACCCCCTTAGTACAGATACTTATACCCCAGAGGAGTCAATTTTGGGGAATTTTGATGAAATGATGACATCTCGGTATCAATCCCCGGAGGGGATAGATGGGGCCCAAATGACAAAACTTACCGAAATGGTGCTTAAAGGCCATGACGCCGCAAGGATGGCAGATGAGTTTAGAAATAATGTTCCAGACCTGGGGGAACTAGTTGATGTGGCCAGACACAGAAAGGCCAGCCTAAGAAAGATTGACGAGGATGGCATTTTTTGCCTCCTTTAGGCCTTCAACGATAATAAGCAGCCTTGAGCGTTCTCCGAGAACCGGGGAAACTTGAGTATTAAGTATTCTTTATTCTTTTGGGGACGTAAGTTCCCAGAACCCAGAGTCCCGGATCCAAAATTTTGTATTCTTTAAAGATGATCTATGTCCCGGTCCCCGAGGTCGACCGGTCACTTTCAGAGGTGGTTAATAAAGACTGTCAGAAGGTAGTTGGCCACATCAAGAGGTATTGGCTCGGTAGTTGGTTTCTGACAAGGTAGTCTTCTCGAGGCGTCGTTCAAAGGTACACCTGGCACATTGGAGACAGGGCACCACATTTCCCATTTATGAGGCATGTAGCCTCGGTCCCCGGGGGACCTACTTTCTACTTTCTCTTCTCTGGCCCTCTTCCCGAGGCCGATTCTTCCGATGTATATTCTTGTCTTCTTCTTCTAACATGGTAGACCTATTCCATCTCCAGGTCTTTTGTAGGGTGGCGCAGGTAGTACTGGCCCCCAGATATTGTATTTTATTAAAGCACAGTAAAATAGGGTTAGGGTTAGAGAATTGTATAAATAGGCAAATCGACCCATTTCCAAGGGTCGGTGAAATTGATGATTTTGTTGTCCATAAGAAATAGCAAAGTGATTTCTGGTTAGTTGCAGAGCTCAATGCTCCATTGTTCTGTTCTTGGTAGTTAGATGCTCCCCTGGAGCCACCATTGTATCACGCACCAGTGCTTGCTAGACTAAATATTAATGAAGAAGGAAGGATTTTTGGCAATGATGTTGTTAGCGTCCCTGCTTCTGAGTTAATGGTATTTCATGTTTTAATGTTCTGTATGTCCTTTACTCTGATATGTTAAAGTAGATTAACGACCTCTTTATTTCTGCTACTGATAAAATGCTAACTAATGGTTGTGTATTTCTTCGGTATTTAGTGTAGTCTTTCAGAGTATTGTTGATGTTCCGGACATTTCAGCATGACTGTAGTTAGATAAATGTTCCTAACCCTATAGGATATTTTTTGTTTTATTTTCTAAGTGTAGAATGCTCTAGGAAACCCTTACTGTTCTGAATCTCCAGAAGAATGAGTTGAAGTAACCAGCTATCCCCCTCGAAAACAATCACCTCTCCCAACCAAGCCCTGCGCCATCATGACCCGACACCCAGGTGCTTGAAGGTCCAGAGGATTTATTTCCCCGGGATAACCTTTGCAGGCGGAGTTGGCCGATTTCTCTGGAACCCAGTGACAACTTATGACTGTTGGCGGACCCGGTCAGCAAAACCCCGTCAACACAGTTGAAAATCCGTGCTCTGATTACGGGATTTTCTCTGAATTGGTAGGTACAGCTCCCCTTTGAAATGATATGCAATGAATTATGTCTGATTCCTAAATCTAATTCAGGCATGCTCTTAACCCGAGAGCAGAAGAGGAAAACCGAACTAAGACTAGCTAGAACTTAGCTCAGGCAGGAAAAAGCATTCTTAATCTAAAACTAAGCAATAAGGCTCACAATCCTATGAGTTCTTATGCTCAGCAACTACCTATAGAGATATAAATGCAATGATGAAAGCTTCTAATGACTCCTTCTCCGAACATCCCACAGCACATCCTACTGAGGTTCATTCACATCTTCAAAACACAGGAATGAAACATCATTTCTTTCCTACTGCAATTCAGATTAAGAAAAAGAATCATGCATTAACAACTTCTACCTAGCTCTTCCCTGAATATCCCACAGCACATCCTACTGAGGTTTACTCACATCCTCGCCACAAAAGAATGAAACATCCTTTCTTTCTTAATGCAACTTAGACTAAAAGAAAGAACCATCTAACTAACTGGAACATAAAATAATTGACATAAAACACCTTCAATTGTCTCTACAACATCAAGCATTCCACACCAAAAATTTTCTGAACTTTCATTAATCTTTCAACTTCATACATATAGAGCCAGGGGATGACCGTTACAAAGGAAGCTTAATCGGTTCATCTCCCTCTAAACGACAGATGGTAAGAAACCACCTCTGTCACTACTAATTGCACGGGAAAAGAAATGGAAAAGAACAGGGGAAGTTAAATCATTTGGCCTCTTTTCCTTTTTCCATCTTTGTTTGATAAGATTTGGCAGCTCTGTTCGCACCACTTTGCAGAAGCATCAATCGAACTATGACACTTCAATTTGAATCCTTCATCTTGTCTTTAATGACATATGTCGAGTCTAATCCATTGGGCTTCGGGGTCAAATAATTGCTTATGTTTTTCACATGTTTGATACTATTCGGTTTCGATTTCAACCCAAATGGTATCGAGAGTCCTCATCTTTAGCTTGAACTCGGGCCTTTAATGCAATTGGAAAAAAATTCCAAACTGAATGCTTCTGACGGAGAATACCAAATCTGCTTCTCCATTGCGGAAAATGGGAAATAAGCTACTCCGGCGGAAAATTGGACTGAAGCTTCTCCTTGGCGGAAAATGAACATGAGAGGTCATTTTCCGCTTTCTTTGCGGAAAACTCAAAAAGTGCTTCTCCTTGGCGGAAAACTCAAAAAGTGCTTCTCCTTGGCGGAAAACTCAAAAAGTGCTTCTCCTTGCAGAAAATGAGAAAAGTGGTTCTCCTTAATATAATATTCCCTTTAATGCATCGGGCCCACCTTACTAATGCTTGCAGAAAATCACCAAAGAGGTGCGAAACCCGCACAGTGTAAAATTCTCTTTTGCGGAAAATCACCCGGGAGGTGTGAAACCCGCAAAAGGCAAAATTCTCCTTTGCGGAAAACCATTTCCTTAGGTAGAATTCTGCCATGGAGAAGATGATTTCTGAAATCCCGCCAAGCTCATTCTCGCTCATTTCTTAACCAAATTGCTCGCCATTTGTTGCATTAGGATCGTTGAGGCCTGTAGAATCGATCCATACCAGTCTTCGATCTCTGCCTGGGAAAGAACATCGATTGGAGCACAAATGTTTGCCGGGTTAGGATCTACAACCTACCCAAAATAATGAGACTTCAGAACAACCCACCCAGCTAAGAGAAGGAAAGGCAATGACAGGGGAACCCGACAAAGATAGCCTACCTAAGAAAGACTTAGACTTAGACTCAGACTGACCAGATTGACCAGACTGACCAGACATGACTCCAAAAATCCTCCACTTTGACATCATGGGTACAGGATGAAAAGTGGGGCAACAAGTACAACACAAGAACTAAAGTAGTCAATGCTATACGAGATGTTGGAGGTACACTTGAAAAGGAGAAAGTGGTAAGTAAAATAAAAAAAACCTTATTGCCTATATATGCTATTAGAGTCTCTGCTACTCAAGAAATGAGATCAGTAGCAAAAAATATAGTTACTCTTGATAGCCTAATTGGTAGACTGATTTCATTTGAGATGAATAACTTTGACAATAGTGTCTTACCAAATTTAGAGTCTGCATTTAAGTCTTCTATGAGAATAAGCAAATCTAGTCAGAGA
>MU225479.1:2261750-2298872 GCA_018584345.1 Thuja plicata
AAAATGGATATTCAGGAACAAACTGAACGAGAATGGAGAAGTCACAAGGAACAAAGCAAGACTAGTATGCAAGGGGTATGCACAAGAGGAAGGTATAGACTATGGAGAAACCTTTGCACCTGTTGCTCGGCTAGAAGGAGTAAGAATTCTACTTGCTTATGATGCATACAAAGGATTCAAAGTATATCAAATGGATGTCAAGTTAGCATTCCTAAATGAAATACTTGAAGAAGAGGTATACATTGAGCAACCAGAAGGGTTTGTGGATCCAGACAAGAGGAACATGGTATGTAGACTTCACAAAGCCTTGTATGTATTGAAACAAGCTCCCAGAGCCTGGTATGAACGACTTCATTCCTATCTAATAAGTATTGGATTCATGAGGACTGATGAAAATAGTAATCTTTATTTGAAAGAAGATATTGATGCTAACACTTTGATTGCTGAAGTATTTATTGATGACATCATATTTGGAGGCAATGATGTGCTATGAAAATCATTTGCTGATGAGATGAGAAAAGAATTTGAGATGTCTATGTTTGGAGAGATCAAGTTCTTTCTTGGTCTACAGATTATTCAACAAAGTGAAGGTATTTTCATTACACAGTCCAAGTACATCAAAGAGGTCCTGAAAATATTCAAGATGGAAGATTCCAAACTTGTTGGAACACCGATGGCTACTAGATGCAAATTGACAAAGGAAGACAAGACAACAGAGGTAAATCAAACTCTGATCAATGATAGGAAAAATCATGTATGTTGTACACACTAGACCAAATATTGCACATGCAGTAGGAATTGTTGCTAGATTTTCTACTAACCCTAGGGAATCACATATGACTGCTGTGAAAAGAATTCTAAGATATCTAAAGAATACTGAGTAATTTGGCTTATGGTATTGAAGAGAAGGCAAATTTGAACTTAAGGTGTTTACCGATGCTGATTGGGCTGGAAATCTTGATGACCGAAAGAGCACAACTGGAGGAGCATTCTTTATGGGTGATAGACTTGTCACATGGATTAGCAAGAAGCAAGGATGCATCTCTCAGTCTACTGTAGAAGCAGAATATGTTGTTACTGCTGCAAACTGCTCAAATATTGCATGGATCAAATAGTTGCTGGAATGTATGCATATGAAGATCAAAGAACCAGTGATTATCTATTGTGATAACACCAATACAATAAACATTTCCAAGAATCCAGTCATGCATGCAAAGACTAAACACATTGCCATCAAGTATCATTATTTAAGAGAACACGTTCAAGAAAAAGAGGTGATACTTTAATATGTGCAATCAAAAGAACAATTGGCTGATATCTTCACCAAGCCACTGCCCAAGGATACATTTGAGTACTTGAGAAAGAGACTAGGGGTCAAACCCATGTCTACCAGTCAGTAAAGGACTGAAGGCTGCATCAGCCATATATTATCAAAATATCATTCTTGTTGATGCAAGAAAAAGATGAACTTCAAAGATACATCTATATACAGAAAGGTATATATTAGAACCAAGCACAAGAGAATATTGTTGTATTGCTGATGGGTAAGGGAAATTCAAGGAATATATTATGGATAGAAGAAAATTGTTTGACATGAATGTCAGATATTTGTAAAATATTTTTTTGGGATTGTTGTCAAAGGGAGAGAATGTATCCATGTTATCATTAGAAACTATTCATTATCAAATTACTCCAAACAGGGAGAGATCATATCCATAGGGAGAGAATTTGTATAAAAGTTGCAAACAAAAGACAGAGAAATCAAAGAAGAAGAACAGACAAAAGAGAGAAATTGACACTAACAGAGGACACAACACATCAGAAGAAGAAACTAAGAAAGCTGCAAGTTAATCTAACATAGAGCTTACTGGCAGTCATACATTCTTTTTCACTTATAAAACAAACTGTTTGGTAATTTGATGAATCTCAACAATTGTATTTCATATTGTATTAGAAATAGTATAGCATGATAATATAGTATGTTTCCATCAATGCTAAAGGGAGAGATTGATGACATGTAACTGATTGAATGTTTGATAATGTTAAGTTGAAGATGATGCAAGACATTAAATTAGTTAATGGTTTGTATTGTCATTAATTTCAACTTGATATCATATGTACGGTCATGTACATAATGCCAAAGACTTCAGAGAATCAATGGAACAAAGATTATTCTTTCAGCAATGCATAAAATTCAAGTATTCACTAAGTGATAGACAACACCGACGGAGTGCACACCATCAGTAAATATAGAGAAAAAGTCACAGTGATAACCAACAAGAAAAAGAAAGTATTGCCCGACGAGCTAAAAACAAAGTTTCTCGATGAGAAAGATCCAATGATGCCCGATGGACGGAGATCCCAAAGCTAACTGAAGTTACACCGACAGAACTGGCAGTTGTCACTGACAACAAACTACAGAATTGACCGATAGAACAAAGAGATCAGA
The DNA here is from genome assembly GCA_018584345.1 of Thuja plicata. Taxonomy (NCBI): domain Eukaryota; kingdom Viridiplantae; phylum Streptophyta; class Pinopsida; order Cupressales; family Cupressaceae; genus Thuja; species Thuja plicata. Next base: position 2,264,200 of record MU225479.1, read on the forward strand.
AAATGACAAAATATCTAACTGGCAAAGCTTAAGGATAGACTTAACTGGTTGTTTTATTTGTTTTATTCTATGATAGTTAAGTAATTGATTTAAAGAATATTTATACAGTTGGAAAGAAGATAGCTACGAGATAAATCAGGAGTTAAAACCATAAATCAAATTGGCTAGATTGTTTTTCACTCCAAGAATCAAGAATTAAGAATTAAGAAATATCATGTCTATATAAGAGACAAGCATAATTCATTTTCGCATGCAATTAGATACATGAAAGGGGACTGAATAGAAAGAGGATGTGGAAGAGAAACTGGTGAAGGATACAATTCAAACAGTCCTGATCAATCAAGCTAAGGGAGAGCTAAAGAATTTTGCAGACACCAAAAAATAGTGAAGCACAACATCACAGAGAAGAAAGTGTGGAGCACAAAGGAATTGAATTGATACATTGATCAGAGAGGTATTGTACTTAAATAGATCTAAAAATCTACAATTCAATTTGCATTAGAAATAGGTCATTGTGTTTCAGTTTAACCATTGAAGCATCAAGTCTCTTAATAGAGCATGACTCAACAGTCTTCTATAATTGAGGTATATCCTAACAGATTACCAAAAGGGTTGATTCATGAAAGTAGCATTGAATTTGCATAAATCCTATTGAAAGCCTAAGAAGGAGGTTGATTCAAGGATGGTAGCAAGATTTTCCTAAAGCTTATTGATAGTCTAAGAAGGAGGTTGATTCAAGGATGGTAGCAAAATAGATGCCAGATACTAAGTGAAAACCTATGTATAAAAATCCTCTAACAAAGTCTCACTTAACAGTGTGTTTGTAACCTTTAATAGGGTTGGCTCCTAACAGGGCTCACTTCAGAAGAGTGAAAATTTGGGGTACCGGTCCCTGTGGTGTTTTCCCTTAACAGGGTTTCCACGTTAAAATCTGTGTGTTATGTGTGTATGGTTTATTACTTTATTGTTTTACCTTTCACATATGCATTTATGGATTGATTGGTATACTCTACATATTTACTGAGCATCGGTAAAAAAGTTTTACTACTTATCGGTAATCAAGGAGAATACAGACAGACAAGGTAAACCGACAGACAGTTAATTATTTTAAAGTATTTCAAGACATGCATCTTGTAGGGACTTAATAATATGAGGTGTATTGATTGGTGGATTAAAGTTTAAAGGATAAAAGTTTGAGGCCACTAATTCACCCCCCCCCCCCCTCTCACTTATTACTAACAGTGTTGTATTAAGATTTAATGCAATTAATTGAGGGAAAATCTGAGTCTTATTCAAAATTGTGAGAGATGTTCTTGTGAATTAAGATTGACTCATCATTTTTGTGTTATCATCGATCTAATCATTTTTCATTCGTATCATCATTATCTACCATTGCATTACCAGTTTTAGGAACTTATATGATTAATAAGGTCTTGAGATTGGCTAGATTTAGAGTTGAATCTTTTCACCTGAGCTAGTTCCTATCTAGGCTTAGCTTGGATTACCTCTTCTATTCTCAGGTCAAGAACACACCCCCATCAGATTAGGAAAGAACAAAATTGATTGAATATCAATCACTTAAGGGAGCTATACTTATAAATTTAGAGGGAAATTAGTTATTTAGTTACATTTCCCAACTGTTGTATTCAATTGTTTCTTTAATATTTGGGCATTTAAGAGTTAAAGTAAAAAAGAACAAGCTATTTAACAACAAACATCAAAGTCACAAATAACAAATTCAAAAAATATTACCAATAGGGTGATTAAATAACCAATATATGGCCTCGCCTAATAATCTCCAAAGAAAATTTCATCAAAGTTAAATAAAAGAGAACTGAGCAAAAATGAAACCACCTACAACAAGGTGGCTTCAACTCCATTTTGGTAGAACCTTAAGAGGAAACCCAAGACTTTCAGGAGAAATATTTAGAGATAAAAATGGAATTGCGAAATGGATAGGTTCGATAAAAGTACCATAAGGGAAACAATGTTGCAGAATATGTAGTATTACATGAGAAAGTTCAATTGTATGTACAAAATAATATAACCTCCCTAGACATTGAAGGCGACTCGACGATTGTTATAAATGCAATTAAACAAAATCACTCATTGAGATAGAAATTTATAACATGGATAGAATGAATACAACAATATCTAAAAAAACATAGATTTTATGTTATCACATACCTAAAGAGAAGCAAATAAAGTGGTTGATTTCCTTGCAAACAAAGTTATTGACCAAAAAAAAACCAAACTCATATGAAACACTATATCTATATATGGCTCAAACTAGTTACACAAACACATGACATCAAATCACATATTCCACCCTAAATGGTACAAACCCATCAATCACTACTGCAAAAGTAAAACAAAGTAGTCACAAACTATAGATAATCCTTGAGCATATCTAACGGAATCCTGAGACTGATGAACTCACAAAGATATTTTGGATACTTTGGTAAATGAGAAAGAACAAAATAATTTTCCAGAAATTGACATCCAATCTATTTAAACAAATTTCATTTCATTATCTAATACAAAATTACTAAAGATTTTTGGCATGTCTTGCACCTATGCGAGAACAAAGATTGGGACGCCCATTTTGAGAGGTTTTTTTCTGTCTCACAAGACCCACCAACCAAAGAAGCAGCTATCAAGGTTCTGGGATGGAGGATTTGGGGACAAGAAAAAAGGGCATGTAAGCGATGGATAAATATACTCAAGATTGCTCACACAAATAATACAAGTGGTGGTAGACTACAAGACTGGAATTAGTGTTGTAGGAAGATTCATTGTTGGACCAAACTATGGGACCATTCTAGAAAATGTACATCTTGTACAAGTGAAACCCAACACTGAGGAATTATCAAAAATCATGAACTTGAAGGAAGAGGGTAGAAAAACCAAGATGAAGAAGGCATGGACCCTCTTTAGAAAGGGAATTGCTAAATCAGAGATGGAGGATGTAAATAATTTCTTAGATGAAAATGAAGAAATTTTCTCAATTTCTCAGCTAGAAAGGATCTTCAATCTCAGTGGTGGAATGAGGTTCTTGATCCACTAATTGTGAATGCTTGTCTTTTATGGTATTATAGGGAGCTACCCCTATAGCAGCAATTTGCATTAAAAAAAATCAATTATAAGAATTTCATTCACACTTTATATAAAATTTAAAAAATTAGAAATATATATTTCTATTAAAAAATAAACCTAATTATAGTATGTATTCTTTATGTGTGTATTAAAATTGTTTTATTTTTTAATACTTTTTGAGAATCATAAAAAATTTATTCATTTAAATATATACAAAATAATTTATTAAATTATAATAATAAATTTAAATTTTTTTTCGCTTGTCTTTAAAAAATGAGTATTTTACTTTTATAATTATTAATAGTTATAATTATTCATTATTTTTCCATAATCCATCAATTGATAACTCAAAGCTTCTGGATTTGATTGTGTATTTCTTTTTGCATAAAGAAACGTTTTGGATCATACTCTATGATCCATCATCAGGATGAAGAAGTGAAAGTGCAGAGAAAATGGATAAATGACAAACAAGAGAGAATTAAAAGATGTGGGTGGTGAGAGAGGGGTGACCTCATGTGTGAGGTCCAAGACTAGAAGTTGAGTTATCAGTTATAATTATTTGATTAAGATCAATTATAATCAATATTACATAAATATAGTTAAAATAATATAATTTTAAAATAATAATTAACAATTAAATTTAAGGTTGATTTCATTTTTTAAAATGAAATTAAGATTATGTTTTTAGGTGGGAGGGCATGGCTTGCTCTTCAGGCAGAGGCCAATAGGTTTTTTCTGTAACCCCTCTCGACAAAGGAGGTCTTGGTCGGTAGGGCTTAATAGAGCCCTAATACAAATGGATCTTCCAAAATAACAGTAAGCAATATTAATTTGCAGATATTAGAGTATGTCTCGTGCATCCAAATACTTGATCACCTCCCCAATTTGGAGGTTGAGAAACTCAAGAAGCAAGCAACGATAGGTAAATTTATTGGCATTTGGCCTTTGTTGGATAAAGATCAAATCGTGGATTGGGCACAAATGACATGGGTCTAATCTAGAAGTAAGTTTCATTGTGATTGGGTTTGTTCAATTCATCTTTAACTCAAAGCAAGAAAGGGATCAAAATCTAAAAAGGAGCCCATGGTTTACGGGGAGTGCATGTTTTTATTTGAGGGTTTGGTCTTGGGGATTCAATCCTCATACCGAACCTATCTGTGATAAGCATATTCAAGTTAGGCTAAATAAGCTCCCAATTAAATTATGGACATAGGACATTATGCATGTTATAAGAAACTCAATGGGGAAATTTATTTATAGTTCCCATCCAACCGAAAGAGGCAGATCTACCTCTCCTTCTTGCATTTGTGTGTGGGTTGATCTAAGATGCCCCCACAACCATTCAATCAAGTTGAGTTCATTTTTGGAGATGCTATAGTATAGATTGAATATGAAGGCTTACCAATTAGGTATTATATGTGTGGTCTACTGGGGCATATTGTTGGACGATGTGTAGCTAGTGCCAATGCTGGAGGCTTGAAGCCAGAGGTTGTTGTTTTGACACACCTATGATCAAGAGTCCTTTATTGTCTTCCCTGATCCACACAAGGCTATGATTGATATCATGGATGAGAATCACATTGAGTCTGCAAAAGGAGAAGATTTTTTTGACAGAAAATTCCATTATGGGTTCATACCAATTATGGGCATTGAAGGAAACTTTGTATGAAGATGCTAGCATAAGGAAGTCTGAATAGAATAACTCACCTCCTAAAATTGTTTCTCTATAGGGGGTGGATAAGGGTTGCAGTGAGGTTGAATAATAAGACAAAGAACTCTTGGAGCATAATGACTTTGAGGACTAAGAAATTGAGTAGCAAGAGCTCTACTATGGTGGATGCGAGAGGACCAAATTCTAGGGGAAAGAAGTTAGATGGTACCAAAGCCAAATTGCAAGCTTTGGAGAATTTGAAAAATGTTTTCCAAAGTTCAATTAAGATTTTTCTGAAATTTGGAGGTGAGAACCTCCCTGTTGGAGGTTCCTTATGAAGATTTTTAGTTGGAACTTGAGGGGCTCAATGCCCAAGAATAGTGTCTCTTACCAAAGATTCTTATTGCTATAGGGGCTCAAGATTTTATTTTTATTCAAAAGACAATTGGGTATTGATAGATTCAAGGCTTCTCTTCCAATATTTTGGAAGGGTGGAGAAGGTATTGTAGTTAGTGTGCAAATGACATAGTTGGGGTTATATCAGTGGAACAGTTTGAGTTGGGAAGGAATGGTAATGGATGATTCTCTTTTTTGTCTTACTATGAGGATGAAAAATCTCAGAATTGGTTTGGGTTTCCTTTTCTCTAATGTTTATGGTCCTAATTTAAAGTAGGGTTGGGATTTGGGATAATGGGAAAGATTCAAGGAGTCACTTGGAGGATAAAGAATGAATTATTGGAGGAGACTTCAATGCTATGATTTTCCCTCTAAAAAGCAAGGGGTTAGGCCAATGTCTAGTACTAGATCTTATGCATTAGTGATGATCTTTCTCTAGTTACTGTTAAGCCTAGATCAAGATGGTTCAATTGGAGTGCAATAGAAGATTAGGTGAGGACAACAAACTTTGCAATTAGGATTTCTTTTTTGTCTTCTCTGATTGGCTGTTGGATTCGAATAGCTTCTCTTTTGTGATTGAGTTTGGTGGTTTAGATCATTGGCCTATTTCTTTTGAATTTAGTAAGAATCTAAAGCCTAAGGGGGTACCCTTTAAGATGGAGGCCTTTTGGTATGAAAATCCAGATTTTCGTAATGGTCTCAAGACTTGGTGGAATAAAATTTTTAGAACAAATAGATAGTTGCTTCTCTTTCAAAAGATTGGTGATGTGAGAAGACAAATTAAGTAATGGAACACTGTTGTTTGAGGAGAAGTTAAGAATTTGTGAGAGATTAAATATATGGAAAAGAGAATTGTTGTTTCAATTCTTTCTTTGGATCTGAGAGAGAAGGAAAAATATTTATTAGAGAAGCAGGAAAGAGTGCTTAAGATGGAGGAAATCTTGTGGCATAAAAACTCAAGAATTAAGCGGTTAAAGGAAGAATAGAATATTTAAAAAAATTCATTTGTCTACGAATATTAGGAGACAACATAATATAATTATCTCTCTTCATACTTCCCATTGGCACTATTATTGAGGATGTGGTTGCAATTGGGGAGAAGTGATCTTTTTTTCCTTCTTTGCTTGGCTCTTCTCCTATGTTGGATCAAAATGCTCAAGATGTTTTTCTTGAGAATATTCCCAAGATGATCCTTGATAATAAAAATGACTCACTATTGGCTCCATTTTCACATGAGGAATTAAAGAAACAAATTTTTTCATGGGTGCTAGGAAGTTTCCGGGGCCAAATAGGTTTTAGGCCAAATTCTTTCAAAAGATTTTGAAAATTGTCAGGGAAGATGTCTGGCTGACTGCTAAGGAATGTAAAGAGTAGAAGATCCATGATAAAGGCATAGAACCAAACTTATATTTTTCTCATTCTGATGAAAAGACTGTCGAGCTTACTTTGATGACTATAGGTCGATTTCTCTATGCAACAATATTCATAAGAATTTTACTAAAGTTATTGATAATCGTCTCAATAAATGTTTGGATTTGCTTATTTCAAATGAGTGGAGCAGTATTTTAAAAGGGAGACATATTCTTGATGGGATTATCACTGCCCATGAGATGATATATTCTACCAAGGAAAAAAGGAAAGAGGGTGCGACAATCAAATTAGATATAAATAAGGCCTATGATTGTGTGCCTTGGGGTTTTTTTATGCAAATTCCAAGTAAATTTGGGTTCAAAAAAGATTGGTTTAACTAGGTCTTGAGCTATATTTATTCGGCCTCTTTTATTATTATTTTTAATAGCATTTCTTTCAAATTCTTTGATGTGAAGCATGGGTTGGGGCACGTTGATAGTTTATCTCCCTTCAATTTTATGATTCTTGCTAAATCATTAAGCAGAGCCCTAAAAAAAGAGGCTGAAATTGGGCGGATTGAAGATTTTCAAGTTTTGGGAGGGGTTGATAATGTCACTCATCTTCAATTTGAGGTGATGCCCTCCTTTTTGGAAAATTAGTAGCTCAAAAATAAAGGAACATTAAGAAAATTTTGGTTCTTTATGAGAAGGTTGAGGATCAAATAATGAACAACTCTAAGTCTAGGATCTTTTTCTTAAAAGAAAATTGCTTGGATAGATTGGAAATTCAAAGAATCCTTGATTTTGAGGTTGATTATCTTCCGAGTAGATATCTGGACATGCCCCTTATTAATCAAAGGACCTTTAGTTGTTGATTGGAACCATGTGATGGATAGGATTCAAGGAAATCTTGCCTCTTGGAAGGGGTAGTGGTTGTGCTTTGTTGGTAGGATTTTTCTTATCAAATATTTTCAAGCTACTATTCCTATTTATTCTATGGACCTATTTTCTAGATTCCACGCATAGTTATCAAAGTGAGTGAGCATTCTCTATGTTTCTTCTTTTGGCATGGTTGTGATAGTGCTTTCAAATATAATTTAGTTATTTGAACTAATGTTTGTAAGAAATTTGAATGAGGTGTGGTTGGCATTAGGAGGTGTACAAGTATGAATAAGGAATATATTATGGCATATTTATGAGGATGACCATTGTCAATGGAGAAGGGTTTTGTAAGCCAAGTACTTGGAGAACAATATAGACTTATTGTTTAAGGAAGAGCTTCCCAAGGGCTCGTGCATTTGGACTTTATTAAGTTCCTGTATTGGTATTATTACCAAAGATATTAATTGCAAACTTGGTAATGGTAAAAAAAAAACCAATTTTTGGAAGGATAGTTGGCTAGACACTGATGCTATTTATGGAGTAAGTGCACCATGATGTTGTGCAAAAAAGTGGCCACCCACCCAAAAAAATAGCAAAACATCCCTAACACAATTGCATTACTTTAAATTCAAATAAATTAGTTAGGCTTATGTTTGGTAAATCTATAATCTAAGAATGAGGCTAGTTAATAGTCTTAGATAAAAAGGTTGGGTTATGGGAGCCTCATTTGCCTCCATTTACCTCCCTTTTCACACATTTTGTTCTTTAGAACATGTTTCTCAAATTCCTCATCATCGGGTTTACACATCATCAAGTGAGTATTTGTAAAATTACTACCATAATTTTACACATCATCTGAGCTTTCTAACCATATAAAGTTATCAATTTTTGGACAACATTAGCATACTAAAGTTTAGTTTTCTTTACCAGTATCTTGACAGTCCTGATAGACATATGTCTACCATTTTTTAATAACTTTTGATCTAATTGAATAACTTCAAAACAAATTACATATTACTTTTCTACACTAGATTCTATACACTTTAAAAAAAATGTTTGCATTTTTAATTATTTTGATGCAAGTTATGCCCAACTCACGAATAGGTGGATGAAGTCACTTCACAACATCATAAATAAAAAAATACTCAACAAAAAATTACAAAAAAATACACAACTTCTAGATCTCACTCTTACCTATCATCCTAAAAAAGGGTTTTGATAAATACGAAATCTAACTATATATGTTGTGAAGTGCACAGAATCAGCTATGTTATATTTTTCTGAAAAAATAAGGAACCATTTTTTTTGCATGAGAGGTTTGAACCTCTTAACCTTATCCATTTTTACAAACCTTTAGTATTTTAGAAACTAGATTCAGAATACTACAATTATTTATTATTTTCACATCTTCTAATTTTGAGTGCACGACTCTCAAATTTATCTTCAAAGTTTAGGTTTACTTGATTTTTAAAAAAAAGTGGCCACTTATACCCCCTTTTTGTACACCATCTTGGTGCACTTACACTATGATCAAGATTTATTGCACCCTCTTGTTAGCCACTTTGAAGAATATTTTGGATTGGGTGAACAATTATATGGAGGTTTCCAATGGCCAATGGAGTTGGAAACTGTTAAGACTGCCATTTATGGAGCTTAACGAGGGGTGTAGTGGTATAATGAGAAAACTAGATAGGTGGAGTTTCAGTTAGAACTACTGACCAAATTTATTTCTCAAAAGGGGCTTATTTGAAGGTTGCTAAACAAATATGGTATAATTCTTGACTTCGTAAGGTGAATGCTTTTGTAGAGGATTCTCGCACAAGACATAGGACAAATTATGGGAAAGGTTGGGACTTCTAGATGCATCCTCTATAGTTATGATGACGAAGAAAACCACTTGCTCTTACATTATTCCTTTCTAATACAATATTTGTCCTCTTTCTGCTTTAGTCATGTGTTAATTGGGTTCCGCCTATTGTACTCCCTCTCTTTTGGAAGGATGGTTCTTAAAGATTTAAAGTCCCAGCTTGAGATTCCTCTGGTGGGCTAAGTAGATCATTATTGTCTGGAACATCTAGCTTGAGAAAAATAGAAAATTATTTCAAGATAAGATAAAGGAAGTAGAGAGGGTATGGGATGTCATCGAGAGCTCGCTGATTGAGATAGGTGAAACTTTGAATGTTTAGATTGAAGAGGAGATTTTTGGTTTTCTCTAATACCAATTTATGGTTTTACTAAGAGGGGGGTGAATCAGTAAACAATGATTCTTTCAACCTTAAAAACTTGAACTCTAATTCAACTCGGTAAGATAAACTTCAGTATTAACCGACTCAACATTTACTTCACTTTTTCAATCAACAACTTAAGTAATCAAAAAATAACATGCACAATAAACATTCAACACATATGACACCAGTATTTAACGAGAAAACCCAATTTGGGAAAAACATCTATGGGAATTATCATCCAAAAATAAAAATACTCTTCTGAAGTATGCTTGGTTATTAAATGTAACCCTATTAGGGGATTTACCTCAGAACTGTTAGGATCTTCATCCTGTTAGGAGTGGCCTGGTTAAAGGGCTTTGAACACTCTTTTAGAGTATCACCTTTTACAAGGATTTACAATAAGACTGTTAAGTCCACTTGGTTAGGAGATTTTCCTGCTACAAATGTTAATAAGCAAAAAAATAGAATTTTGATTTATAATACTGCAACTACCTCTTGCTTGATCAAATCCCTTATGCACTCTTTAACTAATGGCCTCAATGCTTCATCAATATCTTCTCTAGACTTTGATCTCCACCTTTTCTTTCTTCACTTCTTTACTCGATAGTACATCTACACTTCAACTTGCCAGCCTTTTCTTTCATTCAAATTCATCTTTTATATAGACTTTGTTTTTCCTCTTAATCTCTTTGATTAGGTTTTCCTTCATTTACTCTCAACCTTTAGATCATCCTTATGAACTGATTCAATGAACTTGATACTCAGTGAACCGTGTAACCATTACCTCAGAACTTGAACTTTTCTTGGAAATAGTAGCATCACTTTTGCTGCTTAATCTTTACCATAGATCATCACCTTGAATTTTCCTGATCATAGATCTTGTAACTAACTCTTCTTCATCCTTGGAATCTTCCATATCACTGTGGCTCTTCATTAAATGTCTATATGATCCTTTCTTATAATATATGTTTTGTGCTCGGTAACTAACTTCATGTACTCGGTGTCTTGGTGCGCTCGGTATACTCGGTGTCTTGGATTGCTTGGCTTTAAAGAAAAACACTTTCCTTTTACCGACAGACTTCTTCCTGCTCGGTAACTAAACTATTTCCTTTATGGACTTGACCGTTCTCCTTTAAAGACTTGATATCATCAAATGTAAAGTAGGAATCAACTATACCAATATTACCTTATCATTGTCTAATCTATATTAGCTACCCAATTAAGTTCTTCAGTATCACAACTTTTCACTTCCTCTTTTCCTTAACTCACTTATCTTGTATCATACTTTGAATGATATGACAACTCTATATAAACCAAAAATCAATTGCTTGACATCAATGACAAAATAACGACTAATATAATCCTTCCTACAATCTTGTATACCTCTTATCTCAGTCTTCATCATTATCACCATTAGTTGGTTAAAAAAGATGTTGTGGGATAATGCTTGGCCAAGATGTAGGTGGTTGAAGGGATGAGGAAATGTTGAGCATAGGACTAAAGAGAGTGTTGGTTGGGAGGCTTCAGAGATGGGGTGGATCAAGCTCAATTTTGGTGGCGCTACCAAGGGAAACCTTGGAAAAGATGGTAGTGGAGGTGTTTTAAGAGACTCTGAGGGGAAACCAGTTGGTTTGTATAGTTTAGACTGTGGTCATGAATCAAATAACATGGGATTGGTCTTTGACGAGAGGCCTAACACTTTCTCAAGACAAAGGATGGAATAGACTCTGGGTGGACTGTGATTCAAAGTTGTTGATTGAAGCTTTGAAATATGGGCATTAAAGAATTAGCGACTGAGAGTGGTTCTAAATAATGCATCTATTACATTGAAATAATTCAAGGCCACTCATTTTTCTCATATCAAGCGCTTGAGAAATAGTGTTGCAGATTGGGCTGTTATCTTTGGGTTCAATCTCCTTACTCAAGAGGCAGTGAGTGATAGAGTTTGGTCTAGGGTGATTTTCCTTATTCCATATTCAAATTGTTGTAGGATGATTTTAAATCTCATCCTCATGATGTTGGTTTTATTTTGTTTGGTCGTGGGTTTATTGGTTTTGTTTCCCTTCTGAGTGATTTTGGGTTGCCTCTCCTATTGATTTCCATTCTTGGTTGTATGTAGTTCAAGTATTTTGTTATTCTTGTGTTGGCTTTATGCCTCATATGCTCCTGTTGATGGTTATGTGTAGTTCAAATATTTTATAATTCTTGAGGTTTCTTGGTGCCACTAGCTTTTGGCGGTCTCTTAATGTATTTTTTCTTAGTTCCTAGATCCTTAAACCATAATTTATTTAGCAAAACATTTACATAAATATAGTTAAAGTAACATAATTTTAAAATAATAATAATTTATTATAATAATTAAGAATTGCAACAAATATTTTTATCACAATGCTATAAAGCAAGCTTTATGTCGCACATGTTTAATTATTTATTAAAGTATTTATAATTTTATTTATTTGATTGTAAAATAATTTTCTTAAATAATTTTTCTTCATTTTATTGTCATTTCATTTTCTATCTTTTCAATTGACCTTCTCGGGCTATTGCAACTATGAAGATCGGCTGGTGAAGATGGTAGTGAACGAACTGATAAAAACATTGGACAAAGTACCATTACAAGTTGCTAAGCATCCAATGGGAATAGATAGCATGAAGAACCTTCTCATTCATAAATTAAATCTAAATTCAATGAATGAGGTGTTTAAACTTGGCATATGGGGTATTGGTTTTATTGGCAAGACCACAGTTGCCAAGGCAGTTTATAACTATGGTTATGTTGGTTTCCCAGCTGCATCCTTTGTATCCAATGTTCATACCACTGCAACAGAGGCCAGAAGCCTTACAAAACTGCAGAAACAAATTCTCGAAGAGTTAGTCCAATATGATGGAAAAGTGCAGAGTGTTGTCAAGGGCATATCTTTGTTAAGAGATCGTTTGGGAGGAAAGAGTGTGCTACTAATTTTGGATGTTGTGGATGCTGTTATACAATTGAAAGCTTTGGTTGGAGATTGGATGGCCCCTAGGAGTAGAGTTATTACAACTTCCAGAGATGAATATATTCTGAATGTTTCTCAGGCTAAGAATGGGTGGATTGGAGATGGATGAAGGTCTCCAATTATTAAGTTGGCATGCTTTTCTCAGCCCATTTCCAAGTCAAAATTACTAAGATGTGTCAAAGAGAATAGTAGAAGCTTGTAAATGGCACCCTCTTTCACCGGAAGTGATTGGATCCTTCCTCTATGATAAGAAGGATAACAGAAGTTGCTGGGAAGAAGCTCTTCAAAACATTACTTCCAACCGATACATTTACAAGCGACTCTACATCAGTTATAGTGCTCTTAGTAATACTGAACAAGAAATATTTTTCGACGTCGCTTGCTTCTTTGTTACAGAACACAAAATTTTACCCATTGTTATCTGGAAATATTAGTATGAGAAGGTAGACATTGGCGTATGTAATCTTTCAATGAAGTTACTGGTAAAAGTTAATGATGATGGTGTATTTTACATGTGTCACGACTTGACTCTTGAGACTCTTTACTTTCGGATTTATCATGCGACTTTTGATATGGGTTGACCTATTCGTTATGATCTATGTCGCTTTTCCTTTTGTCATTATGTTTTATAGTGTTAGATTTTTCTTCGATGTTGATTAATGACAATTGCGACTTTTAAATGAGATAGAATGATGAGTATAGTAATGATGCAATATTATGATGATTAATAGATGCCTTATTTTATTATTACATGCATATACATGAGGAATTATGATGTAATTTAAGTAATATTATGTTTATTTTTATGGCTTTAAATATAATATGTGGAAATTATTGATGCAACGATAATCGAGTACTGACACATTGTTTGGCTGAGTGTGACTGAGTGGATGCAAGGTGAAGACGGGGGTGTGGTTGAGGTAGAGAAGGCTAGCTCCCGACTTTGGAAGGTAGAGATGGTCTGGGTTTCCACGCACACACCACTTAAAATTTTATGTATTTATGTTAAGATTTATAGTTGTCTATTATCACTTTCTTTAATTTCTGTGTGAATGATGTAAAATTTAATGAAATAAATGTGCACATGTTCAACTACATATATGTAAATGTGTTTTGAAAATTTATGTGAAATATATATATACTAGCTTAGAATGGGATGCGGAGTGGTATATATATATATATATATATATATATATATATATATATATATTTAAGAAACGGTTAGATGGGGAGCAGGAGAAGGGTGGCTAATAAAGGCCATACTCCTTAAATAATGGCATGCTCTCTTTCTCACACACGGTGGTGGAAGGAAGAGAAAGATGGTGATTCTTGAAGGAGGCAGGGTGGACGGAAGACAGAGGTGTCAGGGAAGCTGCTGGAGCTGGGTGCCGGAATCGAACATTTTAGGTTCCATATTGAAACCTCCTTACTCTTCTCTGGAAAATGTGTAAATGTTAATGCTTGAACCAATATTTTACTTTGTTACTTGAATTCTCCAAGCTCCGCAGTTCTCTGTGGTGGATATGTTTGCAAATACTCTGTGTCGTTAATTATTGCATGCGTAAATGCTTAAGGATAACACTACCACTAGACTGTTAGCTGCTTGGACTCTCTAAAACCTGTCAACAACCGTTACCAGCTGCTTGGTACCTTTTTCTCTACTGTTTATTGCGCATCCTCCATAGTTTAATGGGAGAGAGGGAGATCTAGATAGTGTCATTTGGGCTGTCAATAAGCTGAAGCCTTCTGCGAATGTGCTTTTTTAAATTATTTTGCTGATCAAATTTTAGCAACTCTCCCTGCTGTTATTTTCTCCTTCCCCAACCACATTCTGCTGTGATGGCTGCACATGAGGTAAAGGTTGGATGTAAGTGAGTTTTCATGAGTTGTTTTGTCTTGCCGCACGTTCTTTGTGACCCTGTTTAACCCCTGCGCAAGCTGACCCGATGGGTGTGATGGTTATTGCTTTTCCAGATTAGTTTCATTGATAACCATCTCTTATGCATGTATCGTTAACCTTCAGAAATAATTATAGTGGATGTAAGATGTGACCCTGTGCAAAGTTTTTTCTCCCCTTGTGTTTTAATTCTGAAATAATAGGTCGGTATGACTCTGCTGGCTGGAACATAGAACAGGCCGTGAGCACACTATCATTAGTATACTATAGTAAATATGTTTGCAGAATCTTGAGAATCGATTTGTGATGAAATCTTTGATTTACAAACTAAAAAGAAAATGATGGTTATTCACTAAATTTTTATGGTATATGTTCTAGAACTTTAACAGAGAATTAGGTATGTTATGGTACCCATACGATGCTTGGAGAACTATTGAACGAATTAGGAAAAGTGTGACTGAGTTATGGTGTCTTTCATAATTTAGCACCACTACGACTCCTTATAAGTGAGATGGAAATTAGATTTGATGAGATAGTGTCAGCTAGAAAATTGTTGTTTGTTACTCTTACTTGTACTTTATGCACGCTATATGTTTAGTGAGATGAATTCATGATATTCTGTTTTTTTAGATGAGTTCAATGTTAGAGGAAATCTCATTACTTTAGTGACTGTTTTTGTGGACACTGCTAAGTTTTGGGAAAGGCATTAAAAGAAAATGTGTAGGTAAATCTGAGATATAGCTTTTGAAACATCGTTCAGTGGCATAATTATAGTTGTACATATGTTGTACATTCATTATAGGAGGGTGCTGAATGTGGAGAAACATGGGAGGGTAGGGGAGGGTATAGATGCTCATTACTTTTTTGCCTCCCAGTTTAATATGGAAACAAATGCTTTGGTCAAAGCTTGTACATATATCTTTTATAATATGTTGGTTATGGTTCATCCCTTTGCCACATCCATGTTTGCTCTACAATTAGAATATGTGTTAGTAGATATGTTCATGGCTGCACCAGATCCATCCTACTCCTCAGTGCCGGTTGCTAGGCTTCTCAGGAAAGGGTCAGTGCGTTCTTCGTGTCAGGAAGAACATCGGGGGAGCTAACCAGTCCATGGTTGGGCGGTAAAAGTGCCTAAGCCACACTCCCATCTTGAGATAGCAAATTGACGCATGTCAAATGGCTAAGGAGACAGGGACATATAGATGGACAACGGTCCAAGGTATATTCTTTTTTATTTTGGTAGTATGTACTAATTTTCATATACTTGTATCTACGATGCATCCATGTACTGAGATGTATTGATGTCTGACATGTATGTCAGCATCCAAAATGCTTTATGCATGACACTTAATGAAATCAAGCATTTATTGTACCTTTGTAATTTAATGAAGTTTCGACGTGAAGGTTGACTTCCCCTTTGTATTTAACATGGCACTTATTATGAACATTTGATGTTTCGACTTACGTTTGTTATGACGACTTTCTTGTATGAATTATTTTTGTGGATTCTTGATGACTTCGACGTGTAGGTCGAAATCCTGTGTTAAGATCCTTTCATTATGAATAAGCAATCGTTCGTCTTGTCTATGTGTAATTTTGACTATGTAATCTTTTTGACTATCCGCAATTTATGTTTTATGTGTGACATGGCATTTTGTGAGAAAATGCATGTTGTACAACATGCATGACCATTTGAGAGATATGGAGCGCACCATTGTTGAAAAAGAAAAAGTGGGCAGCCGAATATGCATAAGATCCAACAATATCGCTCGCTTTCAACTCAATGGGGGCGATCCAAAAAGGCTTGAATCGTTTTACAAGCACACTCTTCGCTATCTTTGTTTACAGAATATGGACATTGAAGGGATAACCAGAGACACATTAGCCATGCTTCCTCCAAGTATAATATGGAAAACATGAAAATTGTTGGTATTACACTGGGATGAATAGAGTTAAAAAGAAGCATCGTCACTCCAGATATGCAGGTAACCTTTTTCAATTGAGGACTCTGCAGATAACATCCTGTGATGTCGTCGAAAGCCATCACATCTCTTCCTTATTTTCACTTCCTAATATAAAGCTCCAACACCTGTACTTAGAACATTGCTACGACATGAACAACCTTCCTGATACCATTGGGAACCTGTCACACCTGCAGAATTTGAATTTGAGTAGTTTTCATAAATTTATTAACCTCCTTCGTACCATTGGCAATTTATTACAGCTACAAAAATTACATTTAAGTGGGTGTGTGAATTTAAATAACCTTCCTGATACCATCGGAAACATGTTCCAGCTGCATAATTTGAGTTTAAATTATTGTGTAAACTTGGATGATCTCCCTGATACCGTTGCCAATCTATCACAACTGCAAAACTTAGATTTAACTGTGTGTGAATATTTGAATAACCTTCCTGATACCGTTGAAAAATACCATTGACAAGCTGTCACAATTGCAAAACTTGAATTTTAGTAGGTGTGTGAATTTGAATAACCTTCTTGACACCATTAGCAATCTGTTACAGTTACATAACTTAGATTTAAGTGGGTGCGAAAATTTGAATAAGCTTCCAGAAACTATTGGGAACCCGTCACAACTCCAAAATTTGAATTTAAGTGTGTGAAGATATGCATAACCCCCATGATACCATTGGTAAGTTGTCACAGTTGTAAACGTTGAATTTAATGGATCTGTGAACTTGAATGAACTCCCAGTCATGGTTACAGAAAAAAAAATTAAATGGGTGTAGGAATTTAAATAACCTTAGGCCCCGTTTGGTTGAGGAATTAGAATTTGACTCAAAATCTTATTATTTCAAAATAAGGTTTTGAAATTCTAGTTTTGTGTATTTGGAAGATAGTTTGGACCGTTTGGTTGACCTGGAAGATGACTGAGACAATCCATCTTCTATGTTTGGTTGCTAATTTTGAAATTAGAATTGGAACTGAGATAAGATGCAACAAAATATGTACTAACTAAACAATTGGAAGGAATATACCGGCTTCATAACACTGTATATTGAATAAAAAACCATTCATAATCAAAACATTCAGTTTGTAGTAGTCTAAATACCTTCCACATTGTGTAATTACCGGCAATGAATGTATTTTATATTCTTTATACTGCAATCCAACACTCTTTAATGTTGGCCACTCATACTCACTCTTTGTGATTGAAAAGTAAAAATTGAATTATCATATTAAAGAAAAGCACCGAAAGAAGACTACAAAATTGTACAAAAGATATTCAGCGGGGAACTTCTAAGAAATAAATATTGTTTACAATATATTCTTGAAGCAATTTGGACTATGGGGGAATAATGGAACATACTGTCATTATTTTTTCCAAGATACTCCAGAGAAGAACAATTTGAGACTGAAGAACAATGAATGACAAAATTTCCAACTTCTGAAAGCTGAATTTTCTCTCACAAAAAAACCAGCATTACCAAACGTGAACATGAAGAACCCAAGCAGTGAAGTTTTAGAACACCTTATAAATCTTAACTGGCAGGTGCAGGTGGATTTGGTTTAGGAGGCTTGGGTTCACCATTTTCAGCAGGCATAGCAATGGGAACATGAACATGACCTCCTCCAATACCATCAATGTGCGGTAATAGACAGACAATTAGTCCATCGCTCAATATTTCTATTTTGAGTGAGCGACATTACAGAGGAGTGCGTCGCAGACCCTGTGGGAAATTCGCAGCGGAAATTAGGGACTCGGCCAGGTGTGGGGCTATCTCGCACAAAGATTAAAATTGATGTAAGCGATGAAGAGAATGAATTTTTTAGGAAATTACAAAATTTGGAGAAATCCGTGTGGAAGGGAAACCTAGAATTAGATTTCAAATTCCACCTATTGGGTGGGAAGATTGTGCCGCCCATTTTGGTGTCAAAATCAGATTTTGATGTCTAAAACCGGAATTGCATTTTAACGAACAAAACAACGGATTTAGAAAAAAAGCGAAAGTTTCGCACCTAATTCCGCCCCAATTACGGTAACCAAACGGGGCCTAATTTAAATGGGTGTAGGAATTTACATGATCTTCCTGATGTCATTGGCAACATTTTCATAATTTTTGTGTGAGAATTTAATAACCTCCTTGATACCATTGCAACCAGTCACAATTGCAATGCTTTGATTTAGTTGAGTTTAGGAATTTTGAAAACCTCTGTGGTATCACTAGCGGCCTCTCACAATTGAAGCACCTTTATTGAGAAGCGTGTTAGGAATCTTGTCACAATGTTTGAGGGTTTCAATGAGACATTATTTATCCTATTATATTGGAAGTAAATATCAAATATTTATTCTTCTTAAGATTGAGTGTTACAAGAGTATTTTTCATGAGATTGGATGTCTATAGAGTTTTGTACATTTTTATTATAGATTGTGAAAATACATGCCTATATGGATTTTTCTAAAACTTATATGGCTTATATATTGTACTTTTATCAATATATATTGTTGTATGTCTATGTAACATTTTGGTTAATACAAATTTATTTTATCATTGTTGTTTGCATTTGCTATAAACGATCAATTGAATAAACGAATAATTACACATGTAAAATGAGATGTTTTGATTTGAATAATTGAATAAACTCTCAATTCTTTTAGTCTTTCATCTTCTCCACTAAGTTGAATCTTAGGTAGGTCTTGATTAGTAATTTTGGCTTGGTCATGTTCAAGTTTGATTACATGACATGGTTTAGAGAAATTGGTGTATCTTGATGAAAACTTTATGTGATCACCTTGTGAATAGCATTGATCTCCTTCATGATGAGCTTCAAATATTAGGTTGTTTATAGTATCATCTTTCTCAAATTACATTTTTGTGTTATTTTAAATCTTAAGGTGGTTCCTAAGGAAGTATAAATGATCTTATTTGTGCTTTGAACATATGTTCCATGTCGTTTGGTATAACATGGCTTTAATATGATCATTAATATGATCTATTTCTATTCCTTCCTTAGACCAATGAGTGACCATTATGAGAGATCATACCCCTACATATCAATTGAGTAAGTGAACATATATTATATATTGTCTGGTGTAACATGGCTTGTATGATTTATTGATATTCCTTCCTTGGACCAATGAGTGACCATTATGAAAGACTAAACCTCTACATATCAAATAAATAAGTGTCACATATTTTAATTTTGTTCTTAAAAATGGGTGTTGTCAGCTAACAAAAAAGGTAACAAATCATAACACTTATGTTAATGTTATCTAAATGACTTTCAATTTATAGCTAATATGAGAATGAACTTTACATTTATGTTTATTCAATATGAAAAATAAATCCTCAGTACCTATGAAAATTCACAATTGAAAATGTCTAATGGCTATTAGGACTATCATAATCACTATCTATCTCATCACTAGCTAATATTATGACCATTGTACCAACAATATATAGCATGAACCACCAAATATTTATGAAAATTATATGTAAATCCATACATATCTGATACACCAATGACTAGAATCACAAGGATGACCACAAGCAAGACAAAGAATATGCAACCACCGTGGAATTTATTAAGCATGATTCATTGAATATGATTCCCATGTGCATGAAGATTAGATCACAAGTAGGTGTAAATCCATCAAAAGGATGAGGAGACTCACTACACTGACACACTAGGTGACCAAAAAGGATAAGTGAAACCAATCCCACAACTATAAAATAAAAGGTTATAACCCCGTATAAGGTATATGCTTTACCACAAGGAAGTTGTAGATAAAACTTACGCAGATGCAACATTCCATAAGATTCAAGATACAAACACTATAGCACAAAGAGTGATACTTAACCACCAAACCCTTGCAAAAAATTAAATAGCATGTGGAGACAATCATACCATCATATTACACGTGCAGGGTCATGTGTTATCACTACAATCCAAAAGTAACTACCATGCACATGAGGATCCATAATAAAGGAGATGATAAATGATTAAGAATCAAATTATATATCCTTTTGGTGATAATGGAGAAGTTAGGAGAACTTATGGTCATAATAGTAAGTGAGGTAAAGTAATAGGAAACTCCAAAAATTTATGAGAGAGCATTAGAAGCTATTATAAAAGACCAAAATCTATAAGGAAGTAGGTATTGGTAGTAGATAAATCAATAAAATGGTATCATATACGAAAGAAAATGTATTTACATGATTTATAGTAGGGTGAGAGCACAAGGACTAACCTATAAAAAATACTTCATGGGTAAATAGGGAAACAATGCATTGATAGAAACAATGCAATGGTAAGGGGTCCTAAGGGATTGTAAGGGGCCTTAAGGATTCCTGGGACACATTAATGTCTCCTAGGACCCCTTATGACCTCTTACAATGCCTTAGGACCCCTTATCATATACTAATATATAGTAAGGCCTCTTAAGGGGTCATAATTGATGAAATACAACGATTGTATGTTTGAAGTCATTTTGTTGATAGTTAACCAAGTTACTGATATGATGATAGACATTAATCAGTTAATGTATTGTCATTGATGTCAACTTATTTGAGTATCATTATGGTAACAAACATCTATTATTGATTAAAAATTTGGAACAAACAAAGTTTATGTGGTCGGTAATTGAAGAGTTTTGTATACACCGAGTAACAATGAAGACCGAGTAAATATAGTGTATACTGAACATAGTGATAGTTGAGCTAGGGATCACTGACACATATTGATGTTGGTATAAATTGCTTCTTCACTTACTGATGTTGAATTTGAGGATGTCAAGACATGTACATCAACCAAGCAGATGTGGGACAAGATTACACTAGTTTATGGAGGAGATGCAAATGTACAAAGAGATAAAGCTGAAAGTTTTCGAGGAAAATTTGATGACATGAGAATGAAAGAAGGAGAGAACATAACACACTACAGTACCTGACTCAAGGAGGTTGTGAATGCTATTTGTGGAGCAGGTGAAACTATTGATGAAGACACTATTATGAGTAAGATTCTTAGAACTTTATTGCCCATTTATTCTATAAGAGTCTCTGTAATACATGAAATGAGAGCAGCACATGGAAATAATATTACAGTTGATAGCCTTGTTGGTAGATTGATTTCTTTTGAGATGAAATTTTTTGACAACATTGTACCTACTATGGAATGTTCATTTATGTCTTCTCTGAAAATTAGTAAATGTATTAACAAACACATTATAAGAAATAAAAGTGACAGTGGCAGTGATGGTAAAGAACTTAATGAACTTGAAGCATTAATGGTTAGAAGACTGCACAAAGGCAAAGGAAGATATAAAGGTAAACTACCTTTGATATGATTTAATTGTAAAGAAATTGGACACTTTGCTGCCTGATGCCCAACCAGAAAAAATGATGAAAGAAATGAGAGATCTAATGAAAGAAAAGATGACCGAGAATACAGAAGAAACTGATAGTATGAGGGTATATGCATGAAGATGGGGGAACAAAAAGATGCCAAACTTTTTTTTGGTCCCCCAAAAGCAATAGGGCGTACGCCCTATAGGGCGCACACGCTATGGCTTGGATTGCCCGAGCCAAAGGCTTGGGAAATCCAAGCCAATAGCATGTGTGCACTATAGGGCATACACCCTATGTAAAATTATAAAAAAGGCTTAAGGGAGGGAGGAAGAAATCCCAATAGGCCCTGCCAGACATATTCCAACACTAGGTCAATACATGAAATGTAACATTTAAGTATAAGTTACATACTCTTCATTTCCTTATACTTAAGTTAAATTGTATGTATATACTTTCAGGATGTTTGAGAGTGGTTTTAGCTTCATAGGAGTTAAGATAAAGATTCTAGATTTTGAGGGTTTTTAGGAAATCTCAGACTTAGCCAAATTTCAAGAATCAACACATTGTCTTCAACATGATTCTGAGTGGACTATTGATTATAACCTTACACCCTTTAATTGATTAAGGACACTCTTTAGGTTTCTAAGTGGGTTTAATGTATCATAAGGGGTCATAATAGGTCCTAAGTGGTCCTAGGTCCCCTTAGGACCCATTACAACCCCTTAGGACACATTAGAGCCTCTTAAGACCCTTTAGAACACATTAATCATCATAGAACACACTAATGGGGTCTAATGTGTTCTAATGTGTACGAATGTTTCATAAGGGGTTATAATGGGTTATAAGTGGTCCTAGGAACCCTGAGGAGCCATTACGACCCCTTAGGACCCATTAGGACACATTAGGACTCATTAGGACCCCTTATAACACATTAATAGTCATAGGACCCATGTGTGTGTGTGTGTGTGTGTGTGTGTGTGTGTGTGTGTGTGTGAGAGAGAGAGAGAGAGAGAGAGAGCATTAATCACCATAGGAAACTCTTTAGAGTTAAGTGGTTCTAATGTATAATAAAGGGTCCTAATGGGTCCTAAGTGTTCCTACAACCCTTTAGGAATCATTACAACCCCTTACGACACATTAAGACCCATTAAGATCTCTTAGGGTACATTAGGACATCTTAGGACCCCTTCGAATTCATTAATCATTGTAGGACACCTTAATGGGCTCTAATGTGTCCTAATGTGTCCTAATGTTTCCTAAGGGGTTCTAATGGGTTATAAGTGGTCCTAGGAACCCTTAGTACCCATTACAACCCCTTAGGACACATTATAGCACATTAGGACCCATTATAACCCCTTATAACACATTAATAGTCATAGGACTCTTTAGAGAGAAGAGAGAAGGTGAGGATCCATTATAACCCCTTAAGACCCATCTCTCCACATCTTAAGGGTCGTAAGGATTGTCAAGGGGCCCTAAGATACATTAATGTTTCCTAAGACCCCTTATCATACACTAATGAATTCTAAGGGGTCTTAAGGGGTCCTAAGACACATTAATATGTCATAGGACCCCTTATGGTCCCTTATGGACCTTCAGGACCCCTAAGATGCATGGTAAGGGATCCGAAGGGGTCCTAGGACAAATTAATGTGTCGTAGTACCCCTTATGACCTCTTAGGACCCATATCTCTACATCTTAGGGGTATTAGGATTAATAAGGGGTCTTAGGAAATATTAATGTGTCCTAGGACCCCTTAGACCCCTTACAACCCCTAGGACCTCTTACCATACACTAATGAATGGGAAGGGGTCCTAATACATGTTAATGTGTCCTAGGACCTTTCATGACCCCTTAAAATTGTTTAAGACACCTCATATGTATGATAAGGGGTCCTAAGAGGTCATAAGGGATCCTAGGACACATTAGAAAACCTTATGACCCCTTAGGACCCTCAAGGACCCCTCTCTCTAAATCTTAGGGATTGTAAGGATTTTTAATGTGTCGTAGGACTTCTTAAACCCCTTACAACCCCTTAGGACACCTTACCATACACTAATGAATGGTAGGGGATGATAAGGGATCATTAGTGGTATTAAGGGGTCCTAGGACACATTACTATGTCGTAGGACCCCTTAAGACCCCTTACAACCCCTTACAATAAGCTAATGAATTGTAAGGGGTCCTAAGGGGTCCTCAGTGGTTGTAAGGGGTCCTAGGACACAATACTATGTTATAGGACCCTTTAAGACCCCTTAGGACCCCTTACCATACACTAATGTATGGTAAGGGGTATTAAGGGATTGTAAGGGGTCTTAAGGGGTCCTATGACACATTAATTTGTCCTAGAACCCCTGATGACCCCATAGGACACTTTAGCACACCTACAATGTAGGGAAATGGGTCATAATGTTTCCTAGGACCCCTAATGACCCCTCAATACCCTTTAAGAATCCTCTATTGACATATTAGATGTCATAAGGGTTCTTAACTTGACCTAGAACACATCACTATGTCATAGGACCTCTTAAAACCCCTTAGGACCCTTTACCATACACTAATGTATGGTGATTTTTGATAAGACATCTTAAGGTCTTCTAAGACACATTAAGGTGTTCTACAACACATTAATGTGTCCTAGATCCCCTTATGACCCCTTAGGACACTTTAAGATGCCTTAAATGCACGATAAGGGGTCATAAGGAGTTTTAGGACATATCAATGTGTCCTAGGACCCCTTATCACCCCTTATGACTCTTGAAGACCCCTCTCTCTACACCTTAGGGGTCGTAAGGGTTGTTAAGGGGTCCTAAGACAAACTAATGTGCCCCATGACCCCTTATACCCCTTATCACCCCTTAGTACCCCTTACCATACACTAATGAATGGTAAGGGGTCCTAAGGTTTTCTAAGGGTCAAAAAGGGCCCTAAGATAGATTAATGTGTCCTAGGACCCCTTCTGAACCTTTAGGACCCTTGAATACCCCTCTCTCTACATATTAAGGGTCATAAGGTTTTTTAAGGTGTCTTATGACACATTAATGTGTCCTAGGACCCCTTAGACCACTTAAAACCCCTTAAGACACCTTATCATAGACTAGTGAATGATAATGTGTCCTAAAGGGTTATAAGGGGTCTTAAGACACATTATTGTGTCATAGGACCCCTTATGACCCCTTACAACCTTGTAGGGACCTTAAGATGTATGGTAATTGGTCCTAAGGGGTCCTAAGATAGACCCCTCATGACCCCTTAAGACCCTTCACCATACACTAATGACTGTTAAGGAGTCCTAGAAGGGGTCGTAAGGGGTCCTTAGACACATTAATGTGTTATATGATCCATTATGACCCCTTACGACCCTTTAGGACCCCCTAAGATGTATGATATGGGGTACTAAGGGATCCTAGGACATATTAGTATGTCCTAAGCTGTCATAAGAGGTTGTAGGATGCATTAATGGGTCCTAGGACCCCTTAAGACACCTTAGTACCCATTAGGAACCATAAGAATACATATTAGAGTTCCTAGTACACATTAATGGATCTTAAGGGGTCATAAGACACATTATTGTATCTTAAGAAACCATAAGACTCCTTATGACCCCTAAGATGTACTCTTAGGCTTCCTAATGGGTCATAAGGTGTCATAAGGGGTCATATGATGCATTAATGGGTCCTTGTACCCCTTAAGACACCTTACGACCTCTAAGTTGTACTCTTAGGCTTCTTTAAGGAGTTGTAATGGTCATAAGGGGTTAAATGACACATTAATGGGTCATAGGACTCCTTAAGATACCTTACGACCCTTAATATGTACTCTTAGGCTTCCTAAGGGGTAGTAAGGGGTCATAAGTGGTCCTAAGATGCATTAATGTGTCATAGGAGCCCTTGAGAAACCTTACAACCCCTTAGGAACCCTAAGAACACATCTTAGGGTTCCTAATACACATCAATGGGTATTAAGGGGTCATAAGACATATTACTGTGTCTTAGGACACCATAAGACCCTTTACGACCCCTAAGATGTACTCTTAGGATTCATAATGTGTTGTAAGGTGTCATAAAGGGTCATAGGACCCATTAATGGGTCCTAGGACCCCTTAAGACACCTTAAGACCCCTAAGATGTACTCTTAGGATTCCTAATGGGTCCTAAGGGTTCATAAGGAGTTGTAGGAGTCATTAATGTATCATAGGATCCCTTAAGACACCTTACGACCCCTTAGGAACCCTAAGAATACATCTTAGGGGTCCTAGTATACATTAAGGTGTCTTAAGGGGTCATAAGGTAGATTAATGTGTTTTACGACCTAATAAGACCCCTAAGATGTACTCTTAGGCTTCTTAAGGGGTTGCAAGGGGTCATAAGGGGTTGTAGGATGCATTAATGGGTGTTAGGACCCCTTAAGACACCTTAGCACCTCTTAAGAACCCTAAGAATACATATAGGGGTCCTAGTACACATTAAGGGGTCTTAAGGGGTCATAGGACACATTACTGTGTCTTAGGACCCCTTAAGACCACTTACAACCCCTATCTCTCTCTCTCTCTAGAGAGAGAGTGTGTGTGTGAGAGAGAGAGTAAATCTTAGGGGTTTTAAGGGGTCTTAAGGGGCCATATGACACATTAATGTGTCTTAGGACATCATAAGACCCCTTACAACCCCTAAAATATACTGTTAAGCTTCGTAAGGGGTCGTAAGGGGTCATAAGGGGTTGTAGGATGCATTAATGGGTCCTTGTACATGCCTTAAGACACCTAACAACATCTAAGATGTACACTTAAGATTTTGAAGGAGTTGTAAGGGTCATAAGGAGTTGAAGAACACATTAATGATTCCTAGGACCCCTTAAGACACCTTACGACCCTTAATATGTACTCTTAGGATTCCTAAGGGGTTGTAAGGGGTCGTAAGTGGTCGTAAGATGCATTAATGTGTTGTAGGACCCCTTGAGAAACCTTATGACCCCTTAAGAACCCTAAGAATACATCTTAGGGTTCCTAGTACATATTAACGGGTCTTAAGGGGTCATATGACATATTACTATGTCTTAAGACACCATAAGACCCCTTATGACCCCTAATATGTACTCCCCTAATGGGTCGTAAGGTGTCATAAGGGGTCATAGGACCCATTAATGGGTGCTAGGACACCTTAAGACACCTTACGACCCCAAATAATACATCTTAGGGGTCCTAGTATACATTAAGGTGTCTTAAGGGGTCAAAGGACAAATTAATGAATTTTATGACCCCATAAGACCCCTGAGATGTACTCTTAGGATTCTTAAGGGTTGTAAGGGGTGATAAGGGGTTGTAGGATGTATTAATGGGTGTTAGGACCCCTTAAGTCACCTTAGTACCCCTTAGGAACCCTAAGAATACATATCAAGGGTCCTAGTACACATTAAGGAGTCTTAAGGGGTCATATAACACATTACTATCTCTCTCTCTCTCTCTCTCTCTCTCTCTCTCTCTCTCTCTCCCTTAAGGATTTTTATGGTTTACATAGCGCGTATGTGCTATGTAAACCAAAAATTTACATAATGCTAGTGCGCTTTAGCGCGTGCGCACTTTTAACTACATTTAAATTTACCTAGCCTAAGGCTTGGATTTTCCTTGGAGATCCAACCCAAAGGCTTGGAGGATTCAAATAGGTTTGAGACATTTTTTTGAGAAAACCTACAAAAAAAAATTATTTTTTCTTGTGTGCTCCCTGTCAGGTTTGCACGTAGTTCAATAACGATAAAATCAGACAACATGATATTGTAGATATCTCTGTCAGCTATCTAACCATATAATTTATTTTGAATTCTCATTATGTTAAACTTTTCATGTCTATAATTTATTTTTTAAGTAGGTCTGATGTTTGTCAAAAACCAACGTGTATTCATTTGGGCTTAGATTTTGGCTCATTCATCGAATTTTGAAACAAATTACATTTTCAGAAACTAGACTCCATTCTACACACTTTTAAAAAAAAGAATTTTTGATTTTTGATTAGTTTTCAAAGATTTCTAGGTGGAGCACACATAAATTTCACATTTTCATGATGTGTCCACTTCAAAAAATTGCAAAAAATCATAATTTCATCAAAAAATTAGTAGAAAAATATGGGATAAACTAGGTGGTGTTAGCTAATTTCTCACCGGAGCGATTAAATTTTTTTTATAAAAAAGTTAACATTTAGGGGGAGCACACCGGACGCTATGTTATGTTTTTTCACAAAAAATAGGACCACTTTTTGTGATCCCCGCTTTTGAGGGCCTTAATCTCCACCATTTCTAAAATAAATTAGTATTTTAGAAACTAGATCCAGAGTATAACAACTCTTGTTTTTGTCACATTTCAAATTTGAGTGTAACTATCCTCAATTTCTCGTTGAAGTTCAGAGTTTACTGATTTTAGAAAACAAAGTGGCTTCTTAAACCCGCTTTCTGGTCCCCCATCTTTGTGCATTTACCCATGATAGAAGGAATAAACGAGATTACAAAGACAAAGGCAAGAAGGCTTGTTACATTGCTGAAGATAAAAATAATGACACTGATTTTAAAACTGATGAAGATATTGAGACAATATTTGTAGCTTTGAAAGAAGATTCAGAAGAAGATGAAAGGTATGTTGAAACAACAATTATTTCTAAAGTTAGTAAGCATGACATTTGGGTTATTGATAGTGGCTGCACACATCACATGACTGGAGATAAAGAAAAATCTGAATTTCTTGAGCATTATAATGGTGGATTTGTTAGAATGGGAAATGATACACCTTGTCAAGTGAAAGGAAAAGGTACTATATTGCTGAACAATCAAACCAAATGTGAGAATGTATATTGGGTGAAAGGACTTAATTATAATCTGTTGAGTGTTTCACAATTGAAAAAAACAGGTCACCGCATTGCATTTGAAAATAGAAAAGATAGAATCTATGATGAAATAGGAAAGTTGATCGGCACTGGTGAACAATCAAAAGGTAATTTATTCTATCTTGACACTGCTGAAACTACTTGTTTGATGACAAGGAATGAAGATGTATGGTTATGGCATAAGAGGCTCTGTGATGTAAATTTTGACAACATGGTTAAGATTAGTAAGAAAAGAAAAGTTAGAGGCTTACCGAGCTTATCTAAACCTGACCATGTAATGTGCAAGAATTATAAAATGGGAAAAATGTCAAAATCTAGTTTTAGGAGAAAGAATTTTTCATCTAATGATATTTTAGAGATAGTTCATACATAGAGTTATTATGGTGGCATATAATTTATTTTATTTGTTTATGACTACTCTAGAATGATGAATGTCATGTTCTTAAAATAAAAATTTGAAGCATTTAAGATGTTCAAATGGTATAAAGCTAAAGTGGAAAAATAAAGTGGTAGAGAACTAAAATGTTTGAGATCTGATAAAGGAGATGAATTTATTTCTAATGAGATCACTAACTTTTGTAATGAGTATGGAATTAAGAGACAAGTCTCTGCACCAAGGACACCATAGCAGAATGGAATTGCTGACAAGAGAAATAGATCAATTGTGGATTGTGCTAGTTTACTGATGATTGAAAAGAATGTTGCACAAACATACTAGAGAGAAGCTGTAAGTACTGCTATATACACACTGAACCAAGTACAACTGAAGAGAGATACAAACAAGACACCTTATGAATTATGGTATGGTTATACACCTAATGTGAGTTATTTTAGAATATTTGGAAGTCATTGTTATATTCTGAAAGATGATAGAAATGGGAAATTTGATTCAAAAAGTGATGAAGGAATATTTCTTGGATATTCTACTAAGAGAAAAGTTTATAAATGTTTGAACAAGACTTCTAACAAGATTATTGAAAGTGAAAATGTAAGAGTTGATGAATTTGCTGAGAAGAATGATGAGGGAAGTATAAAAGAACCTTAAGATTATAGTAGATTTTCCTACATTAAAGAACCAGACACTTTTCCCACACAGATACCTAACATTACCATGCAACAGGGTAATGTTACTGAGCAACATGAGGCACCAACCGAGAATCAGGAAAATGTTACAACTGAAGATCATGATCAAGAACACAATGAACCTACTGGAGAACACAATGAATAAAAAAGAATTGAACCTATACTTGAAAAATATGTAAGAAGACATCATCCACAAAATCATATTATTGGAGATAAGAGAGCTGACATGATGACACAAAGTAAGTTGAAAGACAACACATGTTTGATCTATGAATTTGAACCTAAAAATGTTAGAGATGCACTTGAAAATGAAGAATGGATTATTGAAATGAATGAAGAAATTGAGAAGATACAGAAAAATAAAATATGGACATTAGTACCAAGACCAAGTGATAAGAATGTCATTGGAACCAAATGGATATTCAGAAACAAATTGGATGAGAATGGAGATGTAACTAGAAACAAAGAAAGACTAGTATGCAAAGGGTATGCATAAGAAGAAGGTATTGACTATGGAGAAACTTTTGCACCCATTGGCGCTAGACTTGAAGGAGTTAGAATATTACTTGCATATGCTACATATAAAGGATTTGAGTATATCAGATGGATGTTAAGTTTGTATTTCTGAATGGGATACTGGAAGAAGAGGTTTACATTGAACAACCTAAAGGTTTTGTTGATCCTACTTAGGAAAGCATGATATGTAAGTTACACAAAGCATTATATGGTTTTAAGCAAGCACCATGAGCATGGTATGAAAGACTACATTCCTATCTTATTAGTATTAGATTTATTAGAATAAGTGATAACAATAATTTTTATTTGAAAGGAGAAAATGATGATAAAACTCTTACTGCTGAAATTTTTGTTGATGATATTATATTTGGAGGAAATGACAACCTATGCACTTCATTTGTTGTTGAAATGAGGAAAGAATTTGAAATGTCAATGTTTGGAGAGATAAAAAAATTTCTTGGCTTGCAAATTTTACGACAGGCTGAAGGTATCAACATTACTCAATCAAAATACATCAAGGAAGTATTGAAGACATTCAGAATGGAAGAATAAAAACCAAGTGGAACACCTATGGTGACAGGATGTAAATTGACAAAAGAAGATAAGATACTTGAGGTAAATTATACATTGTATAGATCTATGATTGGAAATTTGATGTATGTTGTACAGACTAGACCAGACATAGCACACACAGTTGGAATTGTAGCAAGATTTTGTGCCAATCCTAGAGAATCACATATGACTGCTGTAAAAAGAATTTTTAGATAAATGAAAAACATTGAAGATTATGGATTATGGTGCAAAAGGGAAGGCAAGTTCAAACTGAAAGTTTACACAGATGCTGATTAGGCTGGGAACATTAATGATAGAAAGAGAACTACTGGTGGAGCATTATTTATAGGAGAAAGATTAGTTACTTGGATAAGTAAAAAGCAAGGATGCATATCTCAATCAACTGCAGAAGCAAAATATGTTGATGCTACTGCAAACTGTTCGAACATTGCATGGATAAAACAACTTTTGAAAGGTATGAATAGAGAGATCACTGACCTAGTGATAATTTATTGTGATAATAATAGTGCAATAAATATTTCAAAGAACCCTGTGATGCATGAAAAGACCAAACATATATCTATCAAATATCACTACTTGAGGGAACAAGTACAAGAGAAACACGTTATACTGGAATATGTACAATCAAAAGAACAACTTGCAGACATATTCACTAAACCTTTACCAAAGGATACATTTGAGTACTTGAGGAATAGACTAGGGGTTTGTCCCTTGTCTATCGGTCACTAAGATGACTAGGAGTTTGCATCAATCTTCATGTAATCAGAATATCAATCATGTTGATGCAAAGCTGAACTGGACTGACAAAGATATATCAGTACACTGCAAGGTACTTATTCTAATGCACCAAAAACCAAATATTTTTGTTTTGGCTACTGAAGAACTATATATTTTTGGCATTGTTGTCAAAGGGAGAGAGATTCAATGAAATATCTATCCATTAAAGGGATAAAGGGAGAAAAGAGAAAGAGAGAGAAATGAATGACATATCTATCTACAAAGAGAAAAGTTTCAAGAATAGAAGAGTCAAATCTGTAGGGAGAGTCTGCATGGTGATTTTTTAATGCTGAAACATTTTATATATTCAATCTAAGGAGAGCTACAACATTTCACAGTTGTAGAGCATAAGTTTGGTATTCTATGACATTTTCATATTGCATATTTCATATTGTGTTGACATCAATGCCAAAGGGAGAGATTGATGAACTACACGTTATTTTATGTTTGAAGTCATTTTGTTGATAGTCAACCAAGTTATAGATATGATGATAGACATTAATCAGTTAATATATTATTATTGATGTCAACTTATTTAAGTATCATTATGGTAACAAACATCTATTATGGATTAAAGATCTGGAACAAACAAAGTGTATGTGGTCGGTAATTTAAGAGTTCTCTATACACCGAGTAATAGTGAACACTGAGTAAATATAGTGTATACCAAGCACAGTGATAACCGAGCTAGGGATCACTAACACATCATGGTATTAACCAAGCAATTTAATCAAACTAAGGCCGACTAGAATGATGAGCTGGAAAATTGATGATTCTGAGGTAAATGATAAGGTTTGTTATGATTATCTAATGGCTATGAAAATTCAAGGAAGATCAGACGATGAAGATTGAAATGTGTTTTTAACACAATTGCTGAGGAAGGTTTAAGCGGAAAAACCAACAATGGAGATTAAGCGAAAAAATCTAAAGGATGGAAATTAAATGAGTTATGATGTCTATATAAGAGACAAGAGATTCATTATGAATCACATGATTCTATGATGCGCACACATGAAAATTTCGTGCATGAATGATCAAATTGGTTAAAGACAGAACCAAGCATTTCTACATACATCACTAAGCGATAGAGGAAAGAGCATTAACCAAGTAGAACATAGTATGAAGAATCAGATGAACTGAAGTGAACAAATTGATCAGAGGTATTATGAACTTAGCATAGATCTGAAAATATGCAAACAAAGTTGTATTTGAATCATATCATTATTGTATCAGTTTAACCATTGTTACAGATAAATCTCTTAACCGAGTAGGATGTGAAAGTCTTTATTATGACATTCTAAAGAATGTTGAGTGTTTTCTTATTGACCCCATAGTGAATGATTGGTCAAGAGAGAACTATTAGTTTTAAATCCTCTAACCAGGTCACATTTAATAGTGTGCATTATAACCTTTAACAGGGTTGGCTCTTAACCGAGCTCACTTTAGAAGAGTGAAATATTTTGGGTTACTGGTCCCAGGTGGGTTTTCCCTTAGCAGGGTTTCCACATTAAAAATCTATGTGTTAATGTGTATGATTGTTCTGGATTGTTATTTTTATTTACACATTACTTTATCTACATTGATTGGTAACCAAAGTATTGATTTACTGCTACTGGGTATAGGACTAAAAGATTGAGATCATAGTATACATCTCACTGAGTTGATTTATATGTTTGAAATTGTTATTATATACATCTAGGAGAATTTGGGACTGTAGGATAATTGAGAACTAACCAATTCACCCCCCTCTCAGTTATCTAACAATAACGTGTCCTAGGACTCCTTAAGACCCCTTAAGACCCCTTAGGACCCCTTTCCATACATTATTGTATAGTAAGGGGTCCTAAGGGATCTGAAGGGGTCATAAGGGGTCCTAGGACCCTTTAAGACCCCTTACAACCCCTTAGGATCCCTTACCATACATTGGTCCTAAAGGGTCTTAAGGGGTCATAGGACACAATAATGTGTCCTAGGACCCATTAATACTCCTTACAACCCCTTAAGACCCCTTATGACCCCTTACCATGCATTAGCATATGGTAAGGGGTCTTAAGGGGTCCTAGGGGGTGT
This sequence comes from Thuja plicata, assembly GCA_018584345.1. Lineage (NCBI taxonomy): Eukaryota > Viridiplantae > Streptophyta > Pinopsida > Cupressales > Cupressaceae > Thuja > Thuja plicata. Next base: position 2,297,893 of record MU225479.1, read on the forward strand.
TAAGGGTTCCTAGGACCCCTTAATACCCCCTAGGACCCCATAAGACCCCTTACCATACACAAATGCATGAGAAGGGGTCCTATGGGATTAATGTGTCCTAGGACTCTTTATGACCTCTTATGTTCCTGGAAGACCCCTTATCATACAATAATGTATGGTGAGGGGTACTATGGGGTCATAAGGGGTTCTAGGACACATTAATGATTCTTAGGACCCCTTATGTATGGTAAGGAGTCGTCAGGGGTCATAAGGGGTCTTAGGAAATATTAATATGTTATAGGACACCTTAAGACCCCTTACAACCCCTTAGGACCCCTTACCATGCATTACTCTATGGTAAGGGGTCCTAGTGGTTCATACGGGTTAGAAGGGGTCTGAGAACACATTAAAGAGGTCCTTAGGGGTCTTAAAGGGCCCTAGGACACATTAAGGTGTCCTATGACACATTAAGGTTTCTTAGGATCCCTTATGACCTTTACAACCCCTTAGGACCCCTTACCATACACTATTATATGGTAAGGGGTTGTAAGGCATCCTCAGACACATTAATGTGTCCTAGGACACCCTTAAGATCCCTTAGGACCACTTACCATACATTAGTGTTTGGTAACAATTCCTAAGTGGTCGTAAGAGGTCATAAAGGGTCCTAGGACACATTAATGTGTCATAGGACCCCTTAAGGCCCATTACATCCCCTTACCATACATTGGTGCTATGTAAGGGGTCATAATGGGTTAAAAGGGATTTTAGGATATATCAATGTGTCTTAGGACCCCTTAGGACCCTTTACCATGCATTAGTGTAAGGTAAGGAGTCCTAAGGGGTCTTTACAGGTCCTAGAATACATTAATGTGTCCTAGGACCTCTTATGGCCTCTTACAACCCCTTAGGACCTGTTACCATGCACTTATGTATGGTAAGGGGTCCTAAGGGATCTTAAGGGGTCCTAGGACACATTAATGTGTCATAGGACCCCTTAT
>MU225479.1:2307773-2335784 GCA_018584345.1 Thuja plicata
GAGTTGGAAGATGGACAATGTGTGAAAGAAGATGAAGTGGAAGCCTTTGGAAGCTTGGATGTCAACTCTGACTTTGCCTTTTTGTGAAAGTCTTTTAAGAGAGACTTGGGAATCCACATAACTTTTTATTTTCTTTTTGTATCCAAGTCCTTTAGAAGAGACTTGGGAATCCACATAGCTTTTGATTTTCCATTTGTATCATATGATTTAGAACACAATTTTTCCATAATGGGTTTAGGAACCCATATTTTCTTTGATTTGGTTCTTTGCTCGGTGGACCTATGTGGTCTCTTGAATATTTCCTTTTTATTTGTATTCACATGTCGATTAGATGGGACATAGTGATCTTCATATGTAAGTGGATTCTTGTATTTCTGATTTTTTTGTTGCACATCGAGATTGCTTCCAAAAGACTTAGGAATTGTGGATGAATAGGGTTGATATGACTGGTTCATATGGAGGGGTTCATATGGAGGGGTTGATAGGGATATTTCAAAGATGCATGTCTTTGTTGATCTTGATAGGAGATAGGGTAAGTGGATGACAAGATAGTATTGATAGGCATGGTAGATAGGGGGACATAAGGACCCAATATAGATGGAAGGTTTGACAGTCTCAACTTTGGAATATAAGGACCAAGGATGGATTTGGAAGATGGAGAAGGTTGTTGCTTACATTTGAATGGAGAGATATAAAGTTTGGAGGGAATATCAACATATTTAGAGTGATATGCGTGACCAAGGCTCTTTTCTTTTGAATTCACCTTTATATCAATAGGTGCATGAATAGCTTTGATAGGAGAAATTTTGATAGGAGCAGTTGAAGCTTCAGGGGGTTTATTTTTCTGCAAGGGATTTGGAGGAATGATGTTTTCTTGAGGTGGATATGGAGGAGCATGACAAGGAGATAAAGGGATGCTCTAATCTTGACAAGGACCTTTAGATGGTGTACAAAGGGTACCTTTCTCTTGATTTTCACTAGGTTTATTAGAGATGGTGGAAAGGATATCTTTATCTTGCTTAGGAGATGGAGGATTATCTTCTTGGAAGAAATGGAAGGGGATGATAGAATAATCATGAGACTCTTGAGGTATGTGACTTTGGTCAACTGTTGGATAAAGATGAATGGTGTCTTGATCTTGATCATCACTGATATATGTTTCTTCACATTGTGGCTTCTCCTCTTGACATGGACCCACTTCTAAGGACGAGGTAGGACTTTTGATCTACATATGGGATTCTTTACATGCTGATGGATAGTCATTTGGAATAGGCATGATAAGCATTGAAGCACATGGAGGCTTTAGGTCTATGATCATTGAAGCTTGAGAAAGGCTTGCATTTGTTTGCTGATTAGCTCGGATTTCTTTTAGAGGCAGTCCTTGAGAGTAAATGTCACTAGGCTCAGTTCTTGATAGAGATGGAGAAGCTTTAGGAGATGGAGGAACAGTGAAAGAAGTAGATGGGATATGTGAACCATTGCTAGATAGGGATTCCTGATATTGATCATGCTTGAGGTTAGTATCTTCACTAGATGATTCATTAGGATTTTCCACTTTAATTATGCCATCATCTATGAGATCTTGGATTTTATGTTTCAACTCTATGTAATATGAAGGTTTATGCTTATTACTTCGATGATATGCACAATAGTTACTAAAGAAGCTAGATCCACATGATGTGGTTGGAGGCAATGTGATGAGATTATGCTCAAGAAGTTTCTCCAATGCCGATTGATAAGATTGTCCCAAAGGAGTAAATATTATCTCTAAAGGATAAATAGATGCTTCTTGACTTACAATATCCTTCTATTGCAGATAGAAAAGGCTTTCATCTGATTCTGTCATAGTTTCCTCTACATTCTCTTGATCAAAGTTGGGATTGTCATAAAATTGTTCTTGATCAAAGTTGGGATTCTCATAAAATTATTCTTGATCAAAGTTGGGATTCTCATAAAATTGTTCTTGATCAAAGATGGGATTGTCATGCCAAGATTTATCCATGTTGGAAGGAAGTTTTGAGATATAAGAATCATGATCAAGTAAAAAAGGATAGGTTGATCTTAATAAGGATTTTTCAAATGAAGTATCCTTTTCCCCCTTTAATCGTTGGAGTTCAGATTCCAAAGTTTGAAGTTGTTTTAATAAAGTTGCCCTAAGAATCTCTTCTTTGCTTTTAGACATTGTAAGATTGTCTTGATGCACTTTCTTAGAAGTTTGAAATGAGGGAGGACTTAAGATCCAACTCAGAACTCTATCTCTAGAAATAGAAAAAAGGAGATAATAGGCTAGAACAACCAAGATGTAAAATGCACCCGGCATGAATCCTCAAGAGTATGACTAGAATAGTCAAGAAGTGACTATCGCGTGGCAAGGTACAAAAGAACAAAAAGGTAGGACAGAGACAAAGAGATAAAATGAGTTTGAGCAAGAATCAGTTGGTTTGCAACTCGAGACAATCAATTTCAGACTACAGACAACAGGGAAATAGGCAATCAAATCTCAAACAAAAGTCAGATCAGGCAAAAAACTCATCAGTCAATGGGAAATAACTCATTGTTTTAGGACACCAGAGGATAGATTCATGCAAGAAAGTGTTGTTTCACATGAGGAAAATCATAACTACACATGATAAAATACAAGCTCACGCGAGGAAGTGCTCAGTTTCTAGAATCTTGCGCGAGAAAACTCCAGGTTTTGATAAATAGACTCAGTTTTCGAGACAAAAACCAGATTTTGAGACACAGTTAGGACTGTTCTCTAGAAAAATTTATAGATTTAGGTTAGTTTAATGGTAATATAGATCAACAATCTTAGTTTTAAGGTGACAAGCACTCGTTAACAAGCACAAAGTTTCAATCAAGCAATAGTGACACAAGCAATAGTCGTAAACAATTCTACCAAGGACAAAGAAACTTGGTAGAATCATGGGAGTCTTTGTTTGATCATGATTGGATAGTTTAAGACTCAAAACAAACACTTAGTTATCCCTACAAAAAAAGGTGGAGAAGACAAAATATGTGCCCCACTGTCTTATGCGTATGTGTGCACCTCACACAGCAGTGTCACCCCCGAGAGGGCACCCATGTTTTTGGTGTTTCCAAGGACTAAGTATATATGTTTGAAGGTTACCCTTAAATTAGGGGCCAGTGTCATATACCACTTCAAGCATCCAGGTGCATACCTATGTCAAGAATCTAGGGGATAGATTCTTCCCCCTCCCTATGCATAGATTATGTCTTCTTTCGGAGGTGATCCGGGTAGGCATCTAACTAAGAGAGTTTTTAGTGGGCTTCCATTCACAATAACCTTTGGTGCCTCTGATATAGAGCTGGGGCCTTGCAGCCACACCAACACTTGAAAGTCATACACCCTTGCAAGCAAGGTTGGGAGCAGCGTCGTTCAGTACAACAAACAAGGCTTTCTCAAGATGATAGTCAAAATCATGAGAAAGAAGTTACCATGGATTTGGAGTCTTTGGACTCAACAAAGAAGACTTTATTATAGTGAGGTGGAATCACCGACAATAGGTGTGTACTCACTTGGGTAGTTCCCGGATGTTCAACTTCCGACAGGCCCTCTAAAGGTGACACAAACTTGGCTTGGATTCAAGGGTTCAATTTTTTGATTCTCTCAAAGAGAGAAGAGCATACTTATCTACCTCTTCACCTTACCCAAACATGAAAGACATATTCATCACCGAGCTAGCTTCACTCCACCAAATCCACAAGCCTTTGGGTTTTTGATTCTCTCAAAGAGAGAAGAGCATAATCCCCTAACAAGTAGATGTGTTAAAGATCCACTACCTTGCTCTGCTTCCCCAGGTATCCATCATTCTAGCAACATCCGGGTCTCGGTTTCATCCATGGGAATCACTTCCATGTAATGAAGAGCCTGTTCCCCTACTTTGTTATTCGGACCCTTAAGAAATTTTAACAAAGCCCTTTTTAAACTATGTGAATGATAAACAGTAAACAAGCACAACATTTTTAATATGTCTTTGACAACCATCCTGCAAGCAAACCATTAGCAAGTTTTCATGATCTTTGACAAGCGACCTGCAGACCACTATTATACTGTAGCAGAAATCAGAATCAACAGCATAAAGTAAATGTCAGAAAATGATAACGGTAAATTGCAGAATCTGAAAATTTAATGACTGCCTGTAAAACTTCGCACAAGAAAGTATATCGTTGTGCATGAGAAAGTGCAGGGACCTGCGTGAGAGAGTTTTTCCTCGTGCGAGAGAATGCTAATGGGAGAAAAACTTTGCATGGCTCGATCTGAAATTTCACGCGATATTTCATACCAGTGATGTACGGACGCACGACAAACTTCAAATTTTTGTCAGAAAATTTTGAGAGTGAGGCCATAAATCATTTTTTCTACCCCATGGTGGGCACCAAAATGTGTGTGCTTGAAAGTGACCTCTAAATCAGGCACAAACACAACATGGTCATTGCTCAATCATCAAATTTGCAAAGATAAACAAGAATTGTCCATTTCACAAACTTGATTGAATCGACCTGTTGCCTTCTATTTAGTTGGGGTGTCAAATTTACTGTCAGAATGAGAGCCAACAACCATGACCATTGCTAAAATGGAGGATTTTAAAGCATGATAGAGATTGAAATGGAAACTAATCTATATGAGAAATGTCATTATAATTAAAGAATTGAAATGCATATTTTAATCTAGAAAGCTTGAAAAGATGATAGAATTAAGCTATTAAATATGTAAACAAAACTACATTAAGATGAAACATGTTATTAATCTAAATGAAACTAAGCTAATTATGCAATAAAACTTGAAAAGTGAGAAAATCAAGACAAAAATTAACTATAGTTTAGATGCTCTCCAATTGCTCTTCCCAAATGAAGAAAATGAGGTCCATAATATAGAAGATCCTGGAAAGAGGATGAAGAGTTTCTTGAAAAGAAACGGCTGACTCTTCATCTCCATGGAGGAAGGTGAGACAATTTTGAAGGAATTATTCAATTAAAAGAATGAATTATTGCCACATGAGTGGCTTTTCATATGGAATTATGGAATTCCTTTTGAGGATAATTCACTCAAATAAGCAAATAATTCTTTTAATTCCTTTTGATGTGTTTTAGCTAAAGGGGGTGGAATTAATTTAATTTAAAAGCACTTAGGACTTTTAGAATTAAATTAATTAATCATAGGGATTTTTAGCTAATAAACCTTGATAATTTAGGAATTAAATATAATGTGAGATTTATGCAAATTCAGGTTTTCTGCATTTGAGACCAAGTCAATTAAAGTCAATTAGGAAGGAGAATTTGAGAAAATGCACCAAAATTGATTAGAATTGTAAGGTGCCAATTTTGGGGTGTTACACACACATCCCAAAAAATAACTATATGATCACAACATTAGATCTTCAATATAGTAGTCGTACCACAAAAATCAGCTGACTAAACATACGAGGAATATTGTCACTAGTAGTAAGAATATGTTGACAACAATGAAAAATTATTAATGCAAGTATATATATGCACATTATGAACAACGACATCTCAGCAATCCAACAATCTTCCTCTTTGGCATTGATGACAACATATAATGTGAAAAATTTAATCAATGCACAAAGAAACAAAATCAACAACAATACCAACAATATCCACAATATGACATCTTGATTTACAATCTCTCCCCCTTAGCATCATATTGAATATCTCTTCCCAAACCTCTCTTTTTTTCACATGAATATCTCTCCCCCTTTGACATCAATGAAAAAGGCACGTGTATGCACCAAGTCATAGAGGCCAAAAATTTAAATAAAACATAAGACAACATCTCTGAACAACATACCATATTAAATATTCTTTGCACACTAATCCCCCTAAGGAGTTGCCACCAAAAACATCAATCCAAAATAATTTAAGATCTGTAGGCACTCTGGATTGATGCATATCAATGCATCTCTTTGTTTGATTAGGAGGGGCAATCACGCCAAGCTTACCTTGGAGATACTCAAAATTATCCTTTGGCAAGGGCTTCATGAATATATCTGAAACCCACTTTTTAGTAGATACATACTCCAATCTAACTTATTTCTCACTAAATTTATCTCTCAATAAATGATATTTGATAGAAATACGCTCTGTCTTTGAATAAAACAGAGGTTTATTCAAAATATTAATAATACTTGAATTATCACAATAAATAGAAATAGGCTCATCAATACATACTTTGATATCTTGCAACATTTGTTTCATCCATACCACTTGTGTACAATTAACAATAGCAACAACATACTCAGCTTCAACAATAGATTGTGATATGCAATCTTGTTTCTTACTATCCCATGAGACTAATCTCTTACCCAAGAAGAATGCTCCTCCACTTTTGTTCTTTATGTCATCCACATTACCTTCCCAATCTACATCAGTATATGCACTCAATATGAAATCATCATCTTTACCATACCATAATCCATAGTCAGTTGTCCCCTTCAAGTATCTAAATATCCTCTTAACAACAACATGTGATTCCTTTGGTTTTGTTTGAAAAATAGTACCAATTCAAACAACATTCATAGTATTTGGTCTAGTTTGTGTCAACTATAACAATCCACAGATCATAGATCTGTATCTTGTTTGATTTTCATTAGGTGTATCATAAATCTTTGTCAGCTTACAACCAGTAATAATAGGAGTACCAACAGGGTTTGAACCTATCATAAACATCTCAAATTCCTTCTACATCATGAGAAAATTATTTTCTCATCTTGTCATTTCTACCGAAAATGAAATCATCCACAAAGACTTCAATAATAAAAATATTATCATTAACAACTTTGAAGTACAAATTAATATTAGCAGTACCTTTATTGAAACCAAACTTCAATAAATACTTATCTAATATCGTATACTAGGCTCTAGGGTCCTGCTTCAATCCATATAGTGCTTTCTTCAATTGGAAAACCATGTCATATTTATCAGCCAAGGGAAAACCATCTAGTTGGTTAATGTATACTTCTTCCAATTCTCTATTAAAAAATGCAGACCTAACATTTATCTGATATACCTTGAAATTTTTGTAAGTAGCATATGCAAGAAACATTCTAACAACTTCAATTCTAGCAGCAGGAGAAAATGTCTCTTCAAAATCAATACCTTCAATCTGAGAATATCCCTTGCAAACAAGTCCATCTTTGTTCTAAACCACTTCACCATCTTCATTCAATTTGTTTTTGAATACCCATTGAGTGTTGATCACATTCTTGTCCACGGGTCTAGTAACAAGAATCCATGTCTAATTCTTTTCAATATATTCTAGTTCTTCTTTCATGGCATGGATCCAAATTTCATCTTTAAATACCTCATCAACACTCTTAGGCTCAAACTTAGAGAAAAAAATCATTCCTAGAAATTCTTCATCTATTTTTATCACCTTTGTTTCTAGCACCAATAATCCAATTCTCTGAATGATTTAACTTTACATACCTTGGAGTCTCCAGATTTGCATTTGTAGTTAACTCTTGTGTTTCTAAGTCTTCCTCATCTTCATTCTTCTCTACTGATCCAATCCAATTTTGATTTTGATTATGTGCTTCCACAATTTGACTTTCTTCTTCATCAATCGATTCATAACTGCAAGATCTAATTGGTTTCTGAAAAATTTCATCCAATTTCAAATTAGCGATCTCAATCATCTTTCTCAATCCAATATTATAACATTTGTATGCCTTGATCTTAGTAGAATAACCAATAAATATTTCTTCATCACTTCTAGAATCAAATTTTCCTACATCTTCATCTCTCTTAATGTAACATTTGCTTCCAAATTATTTCAAATACTTTAGAGTAGGAATATGACCATACCAAAGCTCATAGGGATTATTAATAGTACCATGCTTGATTTGAACTTGGTTTAATGTATAAAATGCAGTACTAACAACTTCTCTCATTAGATCAGCAAAAAATTTACTAAACTCATCATAGTCCTTGTAGTATCAAGGATTGTTCTATCTCTTCTCTTCGCAATTCCATTTTTTTGTGGGGTTCATGGAGAATACATTTGTCTCTTTATCCCATGCTCTTAACAATATGCATCAAACACTCTACATGTAAATTCTACACCTCTGTTAGATCTCAGACACTTCATCTCCATACTTGTCTTAGTCTCAACAATAGTTCTAAAGATCTTGAATTCTTCAAACACTTTAGATTTTTGTTTCAAAAATGTAACCCACATCATCCTTTAATAATAATAAATGAACATTATAAAGTATCTATCTCCACAATAACTTCTAGTTGTAGCAAGACCACATAAATAAGTATGCACCAAACCTAGCAATTTGGTTGAAGAATAGGTCTTATTTTTGAAAGTAGATTAATTTAGCTTACCCAATTGACATTCCTTATACATCACATTAGTAGGTTTCAATGATTTAGGTAAATATTTCACTACATTTGTAGTACTTATCTTCACAATTTTATCAAAGTTCACATGATAAAATCTCTTGTTCCACAACCAACTGTCATTAATCTTGGTAATCAAACATATATTCTCTAAATTTTTCAGGTTAAATACATTACCTCTGGTCTTTGTACCTCATGCAATCTCAATTTTAGTGCTTCCAATGATTCTACACATTCCATTCTTGAATTCCCACTGATAACCTTTATCAACCAACTGTCCAACACTCAAAAGATTATGCCTTAAAATTTCAACATATAAAACATCATCAGTACCATAAAGTGTAATTGAACCTCTTCCTTTGATAAAAAAGGAGCATTATTACCAACTCTAACATATCAATCATCATAACCTTTAAGCTGCACAAATTTTCTTTTTTCTTCGGTCACGTGATGTGAACATTCGTTGTCAATAACCCAGTTTTCTCTTTTATCTACATGCAAAATCAAGGCTCTCTCTTCATTAAGATTCTCATCTTTGATATAAATGAACACAACCTCATTTTCATTCTTCTTAGATTTATCAGCTTTTACTTAGGCTCTTTGTTAGGACATTTAGAAGCAATGTGACCAATCTTCTTACATGGAAAACATTTTAAAAGAAAATTTCCTTCAAACTTACCAGATCCCTTAGGTAATGTATTCACAAATAGAGATTCAAGATCTTCAATCTCTCTTTATTCCTTCTCAATTTTTTCTCAATCTGATGCATAGGTATGGTGGTATGGTTCAATGTGTTATGTTTAGTCTTCCCAAAAAGGTGACCTTCCTCCAATGACTCCATGTGCCCAAATGCTTCTAACTTGTCAATATGATTTCCACCACTCAACCATTGTTCCTAAGGGTTTTAAATGGCTTAATATACTCAATCAACTATTCTCTAATGGTTCTTAAAATGTTACACCAAGATCTTATAAGCAACTCCACTTCTAGGCCTCCTATTCTAGTAGCCCTCAATCCCGAGTACATTCAAGATAAATTTTTCTTTTCCCAAAACAACCCCCCAAAAAATATATTTAGATACCCATTATCCTTCTCCACAACACATATCAGAATGAGTTATGCTTGTTTTGGAAAATGCACCCCAAATATTGTTTTTTCCGCTTGCCCAAAACCCCAATTAGGCCTCCATTTTCAAAGAAACTACTAGGAGGACTCAAAAACTAACCTAAAATATTCCATAGTCTGGATTTATGGCTTAAAATAAAGGATTTTGGCATTATTTTGTTTCTATGACATTTTCATATGCTGGATCCACCATACCCTCTCCAAAATGACCTAAAAACTAGGGCCTTCTAGTTCATACCCTTCCCCTCACTTCTAGAACCCAAACCAAGGTTCTTCACCATGTATTTGACATGGAATTACACTATTTACAATAAAGTTTCCCTCTCCTTAAGGCAAAACTCCCATTTTTATACCTCAGGCATCAATTCTATGCCCTTAAATTATTCTCTTCAATGGTCTACACAAACTTATTCACATCTTCTATGCATATGATGTTAGAAATATAATATGCAAGTCAAGAGGGACTCATTCCATGAGAAACAATGAATACATTCAAATATTGGCCCCTAACATTGTTTTTTGAACTTCAAATTAAAGAAAAAACTATGAACTTTGTCAAAACAATCATCTTAGGGGTTTTATAGACCTTCCTACCAACTTCCAAATTAGTTTCAAAACTGTTTGAATTCATTAGAAATCCAAACGAATCTTAAACTCCCTTTATCTCCTAATGACACTTGACCGTTGGAATTCAACAATTTGAATTTCCAAACATTGTTTTATTTCATTTTTATCACTAATACCCTCCAACCTATTACATAATTGATCTATTAGGATCATTTATCATTTCCACAAAATTATTTAATCCCTATTAAACTATTTAGGCACTATTATCCCTTGTTACACAATTTTGGTCCTAGGATCCTTGTAAGGATCATTAGGACATTTAATCCTTATATCATGCTTACTTTAACAAAAAAAAGCCATAATTGGCTTTAGGATGTGCCAATTTAATTCTCTTGACACATTATTGGTTTCCTTGACTCCATGGTCCCTCATGTTTCCTTTTCCATGGTTGGGTTCTCCTACACTATACTCCCCACAAATGAAAAGAATCTTGCCCCAAGAATCATAGGGATTTCTCATGTCTTTACTAAATCTTCCAGAGGGTAGTGACCCTTGTCTTCTGCCCTAAAATATAACTGCATTTATAATAAAGTCAGAAAGAGAAAAAATGTTTTTGGGTCCTCTTTTAGGACTTATCTTTACATCTCCCTACCATGCGCCTTCCTTTGTATCCTTTTGTTTTGAACTCTATATTCTCTGATTCATGTTTCTCTACCCATCAAGAGGACAGTAAATGCCTCCCACCATCACACCATTCAATTCCATAATCTCTACACTTTTAGGATTGTTCCTTTCCTCTATCGAAACCATTCCATGGTTAGTTCTTGTTTCTTGTATCCAACATGTGTCACATTGTTTATTACCCTTCTCATGCATAGGAATCCTGTCCCCAAAACACATTACAATATCTGCACTTGCAACACGATTAGGCAATGGTACAAAATCATATCTCTTATCACCCATATGTATAATATATTTATTTGAATAACCATCATGTATAGTTATTCTTTCATGTTTCCATGGTCATCCTAGAGTCAGATGTCCACAAGACATTTCCATCACATCACATAAGACTCTATCTTGGTACATTCCAATGGAGAAATCAATCAAAACTTGTTCTCTAACCAAAATATTATTATTTGGACTAACACATGTAGCATAATAAGTTCTAGGATGAGGAAATGTTTGTAACTTTAACTTGATCACCACTTCATATGTAATTACATTATTATGTGCACCATAATCAATGATGAGCTTGCATACCTTGCCATGGATAATACAATTTGTCTTGAAGATGCATGTTTGTGGTGCTTGTTGCAATGGTTTTCCTTTCCACATTAGAAGACACTATCCTTATGGATATGTTGTTACATGTTCATTATTTTCCTCTTCTTGTATTAGATTCACCCTCTTATCTTTTCTTTGATTTGATTCATTCCATTTGGGACACTTGAATGATTCATGCACTACTTCATTACAATGAAAGCACCTACCTGTGAAGTTGTGACTTCCTCTTCCTCCTCCAAATATTCCACCCCTATACCATCCTCTTTGGTCTGATGTGAAGTCTTTTCCTTTAACATTTTCATTATTGTTTTGAGACTCTGAATTTGTCCTTGCACCTCTTCCTCTCATGGCTCCACCTCCTCTATGGTTGTTTCATTTCCTTTCATTCTTCCTCTTCAAATTTTCTTTTTCTCTAACTACAAGTTGAAAGCACTCCCTAAGGGTTCTTGGCGCATTTATCCCTATCTCATCCTGAATATTATACCTGAAGCCATTAATATCCCTGGCCACCTTCTCATCTTCATCTTTCACTCCTCCCCTAATTCTTAGGTTGTGAAATTGTTCAGTATAGGACATAATATCCATGTCCCTTTGAATCAATTTATGTCTCCTCATATTTGTTTGTATTTCCAAATATGATGGAAAATTTTGGTTGTTCACCATAGCCTTCATCCTGTTCCAATTTGGGATTTGGTTCAATCCCCTTGATATCCTCTCATTCTGAATATTGGTCCACCATGTAAGGGTTTTCCCCCTTAACCTTTCCTTGGCTATCTTCACTTTCTTATCCTCCCCTATATCCTCTAAATAAAAATATTTTTCAAGTGCTTCTACCTATCCAAGCACTTCTTCAATTTCCATCTTGCCTTGATATGTAGGAAAATCCACATTGCTTCTTCCTCTAGTGCCTTGCACTTCTTTAATCAATCTCACAAACCTTCTCTACTTAGGATCATCTTCTTCTCTATGACCCCCATTTTCTTGTCCTTCATTGTACCCATCTTCTTCTTCATTGTTCTCTTCATGAACCTCTTCTCTCCTAGGCTGTCCTTTTTCTTTCTCCAAGGTTTCAATCCTTTCTCAAAACTAAAATCTCTCCCTTCTCATCTATCTTTGTTCCCTATATTTTTCTTCCTCAAGTTCCTTCTTCTCTCTTTTCTCTTGCTGAAGAGCTTCCCTCAACTCTTCTATTTCCTTAGCCATATGATTCTTTGGAGCCATGATCTATTTCTCAACTAACTTCTGATCCTTTCTAGGATCTACTAGTGCACTCTGATACCACTTGATGCAAAGGTATGACGATATGGTTCAATGTGTTATGTTAGTCTTCCCAAAATGATGACCTTCCCCCAATGACTCGAAGTACCCAAATACTTCTAACTTGTCAATCCAACTCCCACCACTCAACCACTATTATTGAGGTCTGAAATTCCTTAATATACTCAATCAACTATGCTCCAATGGTTATTAAAACCTTACACCAAGATCTTATAAGCAACTCTACTTCTAGGCCTCTTATTCTAGTAGCCCTCAATCTCGAGTACAGTCAAGATAACTTTTTCTTTTCCTGAAAGAAGCCCAAAAGAAACATGTATTTAGATACCCATTATCCTTCCCCACAACATATGTCATAATGAGGTATACTTATTTTGGAAAATGTAACCCAAATAGTGTTGTCTCTGCTAGCCCAAAACCCCAATTAGGCCTCCATTTTCAAAGAAACTACTAGGAGCACTCAACCGATAACCCTAAAACCTTCCACAGTCTATAGTTATGACTTAAAACAAATTATTTTGGATTTAATTTGTTTCTATGACATGTTCATATGCTGGATCCATGACACCCTCTCCAAAATGCACTAAAAACTAGGGCCTTCTAGTTCAGACCTCTCCTCACTTCCAAAACCCAAACCAAGGTTATTCACCATGTATTTGACATGGAATTACACTATTTCCAATAAAATTTCCCTCTCCTTAAGGAATAACTCCCACTGTTATACCTTAGGAATCAATTCTATGCCCTTAAATTATTCTCTTCAATGATGTACACCTACTTATTCACTTCTTCTGCACATATGATGTTAGAAACATAGTATAAAAGTCAAGAGGGACTCATTCCATGAGAAATATTGAATAAATTCAAAGAATGACCCCTAACATTATTGTTAAAACTTCAAATTAAAGAGAAAGATGCGTCCTCTGTCAGAACAATCACCTATAAACTAAAAAGCAATGATTGAAAGTAACTTAGATAGTGTGAATATAATTTAATTCGAATTACTAATACATCAAAATTACCAAACAATCAAATCACTTGAAAGGAAACAATAAACTTTGAGAAGAATTCAAACTTTCATTACAATTTACTGTCTCGGTTCGTACAAACCGCACTATGCATTACCACCTCTCATTCCAAATACAACTTAGGGGTTTTATAGACATTCCTACCAAATTCCCCATCGATTACAAAACTATTTGAATCCATTAGAAAGACAAAAGAATCTTAAACTCCCTTTCCCTCCTAATGACACTTGACTGTTGGAATTTAATTTTTTTAATTTCCAAACATTGTTTTATTTCATTTTTATCACTAATACCCTCCAACCTATTACATAATTGATCTCTTAGGATCATTTATCATTCCCACAACATTATTTAATCCCTATTAAACTATTCATGCACTATTAGCCCTTTTTACACAATGTTGGTCCTAGGATCCTTGTAAGGATCCTTAGGACATTTAATCCTTACATCATGCTTGCTTTTACAAAAAGCCATAATTGGATTTAGGATGTACCAATTTACTTCCCTTGACACCTTCTTGGTTTCCTTGAATCCATGGTCCCTCATGTTGCCTTTTACATGGTTGGGTGCTCCTACACCACAATCCTTAGCATACCTACCAATCTTAGATGAGATTTCTCCAGGGTCATATGTTTGCTTATCCTTACAAATAGTAGCTTTAAATGCATATTCAACTCTACAAAATCTATCTCCAAATTCACTCATTTCAAAAGTAGATAACTTACCAATCAATGTATCTCTTGTAACATTTCATATTTCTTCAATAGAAACAACCTTATGAATGTAAGATGTAGGCAAGGACCTCAGGATCTTAGAAACAATCTCATTCTCATCCAATATTCCACTAGGGCATCTAATTTGACAAACATGTTCAATGACCTTATTCACATAGGAGTGATGTTCTTATATTCACTCATCCTCAATGATTCATACTTTTATTTCAAACTTTATAGCTTGGATTGCTTCACAAACACATCTCCTTCATATAATGTCTCCAAATTTGTCCATACTTTGTGTGCAGTCTCCATTCCTAGAATATTTGTATACTCAACATCTAATAAGGTGCTCTTCAAGGATTATTTTTCTCTTATATTAATATTTAATTCTTTCTTCTCATCAACAATAGCATTAGATAGAACAGTAGGAGGTTTTTAATCTTTCTTTGTAATAGCCCAATGTTCTTCATTAAGAAACCTCAAGTGCGTAATCATCTAGTCCTTCCACATAGTATAATTTGTTCCTTCAAATCTCAGACTATACTTCTTAAAGGTCGACATCGTGGATCTCCTCAAGAGGTGAATCAGTTGTGTCACAATACCTTATGACCATCGGTATTCGATTATCTGGAGCATGTTTGAGGATGTTGTTATGGAATTTTATTATGTCTTAGCCAACATTCAATGGATCACATTGGGTATTGAGATGGAATGAATTAATGTTTTTTAATTAGGTTCATGGTCAACCTAGTTGAGATAAATTGATGTGTCATTAAAATTTATTATAATTTTCATTGAACCATCTGTATTCGATATTGGTTAAATATTACACAAAATAGAGCTGTGGGCCATTTTGGTGATTCCAATGGTCCCTACATTCTTTTTGTAGTCAACATTCATGAGTTTTCAAAAAATTGCAAATAGAATAAGGATTGTTGGAGCATGTTTTGCACAAATTGTTGATTGGCAATCATTTTTTTTATCGGTTTGATTGGAAATAATTTTCCATCATCTTTTTTTTGTTATAATGGGGAGCAATAGTCATCAAAAGAATAAAGGAAAATAAATCTTACAAAAGAATAAATGGAAGCATATAGAAAAAGAGATAGGGAAAGTCATAGGAAGAGGAGAGAAGGTATGTTAAATATTAGTTAAGGTGAGGCAATAGGTCCACTCATAAATGCTATTTCAAGTGAAGAGGAAATTGAATTTGAAAATATAGAGTATAATTTTGACAATGATAATAAAAATGTAGAGATTGGGAATG
This sequence comes from Thuja plicata, assembly GCA_018584345.1. Lineage (NCBI taxonomy): Eukaryota > Viridiplantae > Streptophyta > Pinopsida > Cupressales > Cupressaceae > Thuja > Thuja plicata. Next base: position 2,323,427 of record MU225479.1, read on the forward strand.
AGATTGAAGTGATTGAGAATGAAAATTTAGAGATTGGGAATGAAAATGTGGAGATGGAGAATGAAAATATATAGATTGAGAGTGAAAATTTAGATATTGGTAATTAAAATGTGGAGATTGAGAATGAAAATGTAGATATTTGGAATGAAAATGTAGTGATTCAGAATAAAAATGTAGAGATTGGGAATGAAAATGTTGCAGAAGAACCAAATGAACATTATACATCTCCTAATTATATGAGAAATATAGTCCCTTATGTAGAAGAAGGAAAATCTTCAAATTCAATACCTTCAAGAACACCAAAATGATTACTTGAAATTGATGAGAACATTATGAAGAATTTTGAAGGCAAGAGATTAACAAGAATAATTCAGTTGTGGGCTTCAAAAAAAATTTGATATATATTTTAGCAATAAGACATTGATCGAGCAATGCCAAATATTTGTGCAATTGCTAAAGATGGAAAATATGATACATATACTAGAGAAATTAAAGATTCGTGTGAAGAAGGAAATGAAGATAAATAATATTATTATGAGAAATATTTTTAGTGCTCTCAATTATATTTGGAATAATATCAAGGAAAAAGACAAGAGAGTTGCTCAAAGGTTTATTAAAACCTCCTTAGAAAGTTATCATTTGATAAAGGCTCACTTTATGAGACAAACTTGTCTTGATTTAAACATAAATAAATAAAAATTTGGATAGAGCACGTGCAAGAAGAGTAAGACTGTAGGATCCTCTTCAAAATGATACATAAGGTTTTGGTGGAAAACTTCCATATTTTGATAAGAAGCTAACCAATAGTGTGAAGGAGGAAATTAAACTATTTTGGCACTCTAACTCAAGAGTGTCACCAAATGTTAAGGATATCCTAAAGTTAAGAATTGGAAATCAATCCCATACACGACATCCTAAACATTATTTGGAAGTAATTCAAACAATGTTTTTCAAAAAAAATTGTGAGACACACCCAACATTGCAAATGTCACAAAGGTCTTTTGAATCTTTAAAGCCATTTTATTGTGTACCTCTTAAGATTCAAAATTTTTGTTGTTTTAAAAATTATATGGAGTTTTCAATGCACTATGAGCTATTATGCTACATTTGTTCAAATTTGCATACTAAGGAAATGTTGCAGGGGTGTGGTGCAATTCATCTTCTGAAATCATCAAGAGACTTGCTAGATCAATTTTTATGTGAGAGAGATGTTGTTTGTTTCTTCTATAGAAATGATTGTTTAAATGATAAATGATCACAATGTGGTGGCTTGTTGAATTTTTTTTATGTTCCATGAGGGCAGGGAACATGAATTTGGAAAGAAAATAGTTGAGAAAAAGATATATCAAACGGTCAAATATACTTTGAAGAGTGGAGGTGAAGGTTTGAGATGCGAGTTGGTTACAAAAGAATGTAGTGCTGCTGATTTTATTTCAGATTTCAAGGAAAATATTTTTTGCAAGTATACAAGACATAGTCATAGGTCTCAGTGGTTGGATCAACAATTAAGGTTGTGTAAGGACTCTTTCCTGATTGGCACTATTATATCGGTGGTTGATTTTGTGGAAAAATGCACATTACAACCACAAAATGAGTTGCAAGTGCAGTACTATAATTCCATTCATGTTGCTATTTTGTCCACATTACATATAGACATATCCACAATAGTACAAAATTGGATAGGAAGATAATCAAAGAGTACCATTTTCATATGAGTGACAATAGATCTAACTCTTCCAAGTATGTGAAACATTATTTTGTAATTTTTTTTGAGTTCTTGTAGGATAAAGATATTGCAATGGATAGACATCTCATTTGGTCAGATAACTACACAGGTCAATTTAAGAAAGATCTTATGTTTTATTGGTTGACTAGAATGAATGAAGAGAGGGATGTACCTCATATTTGGCATTTTTTTAAAGTTGGGCATGGGAAAGGAGAGCATGATGGAACAATTGCATGTGTGAAGAGAGATATAGTTAAGTAGAAATTGATGATTTTAGGTGCACAACTTTGTGATGCTTGTTCAATTGTTCATTGGTGTAGCTCAACATTTTCATAGGGAGGGACACTTGATTCAACAATGCGCAGATTATTTTGGTTGGTTGAGGAGAGGACAATAGGAGATTGATTGGATTGTTAGAAAATTAGAGATTTTTCAAAGATGCATTCATTTTGAATCTCAGATTCAAGTACATGGACCATTTGGACACTAGAGTTGACTTTTTTGTGTCCTAGTTGTTTTCAATGTGACTGGGATTAGTGTGAGTCAAGTGAGTGGGTGGATGCATGGGTTCTACAATATTTAACTCCTCTATCTCAAACAATATCCATGAGAAATGATGACATGGAAAGTTCAATTGAGTATGACCATGTTTCAAATTTTCTATAGCCAAGACATGTTTTTGCAATTGTTGCACCATAGGGGAATGATAAGAGATCAGATTACTGGTTGGCACAATGTGTACAAGGAAAGAAGAAGAGCTAGCACAATCAATGAAAAATGATGATGGGTTCATTTATCCTATTGGTTTAGTTGTTTTTATAGGAACATGACTGTGAACATACATGATTAGAAAGAATGGAATACCCACTTTTAAAGACTATAAGAAGCACCAAACCATTCTCACCTATTCACACCTTGTTATAGTAGAAAATGTTAAGTTGTTGAAGCGTCAAGGTAAAAAAAAGGTAAAAGAGATTTGGATAATTAGTAATTTTTACCATGAGGCAATACTAGATACCTTTAAGCAAAGAGACGACCCTTCAAACACACTTGATTAGCTCATACAAAATGACAGTAAGTTTTATTACATTAATTATGGTTTGATTCATTACGTTCAGTACACTTTACTTCTTCAATTTTTTTGGTCAATAAACTTGATTCTCTCATGGATTACAAGTGAAGTTTCTTAAAAATATGATGAAGATATAAGATTCAGGAACACTTGATTAGTTGATAGAAAATGATGGTGAAGTTCATTCTACTCAGGTTCATCATGTTCTTTGGCTCATTATGTTCATTATGTTTTTCGTTGCTTATCATTGTTCATCATGTTCTTTGGCTCATTATGTTCATTATTATTTTTAGTTGCTTATCATTGTTCATCATGTTCTTTGGCTCATTATGTTCATTGTGTTTCTCTACATTTAGTTACTATTATTTTGATAATGCTAATATTTTGTATGTACTATTTTAATGTAGGTATCTTTGAGAGTAGCAGTGGTTGGAGCTATACATTATGGAGCACAAAAAATAGAACAAAATGTATTGGTTGTGTACCTAGGGTTTTTTGATAGGATTGATGGATTTATATGTGATGTGTTTGCATTGATAATATACGATGTATTTGTACATGACGACATGGCCAAGCATAAGGAGATGAATAGTACCTATGATTTTTTCATAGCATTGATGTATTTGTACATGATGTAGTTTTATTGATGATATATGATGTATCTGTACACAGGGACACGAGCAAGCATAAAGACATGAGTATGTACTATTTTTTTATAGCATTAATGACTTTGTGTAGATGATATATCCTAATTTTTTTATTTAAATCTTATAATGTGTTGATTAAACACTAAAATTTTATCTCTTATGATGTGTTCATAATCGATTATAATGTGTTCATTATGTATCCTAATTTCTCAATAAACTCTCATAATGTGTTGATTTAAGCTCTTATAACGTGTTGAGCATTTCAACAAGCAGGGAGCCAAAAAATGACCATTCCTAGGGTAAACCCACCCAACCAGATGCATTCATGGTGGTGGTTCACACCCATGATGAATATAATAATATTTGGGCTACCTTACAAATTTCTATTGAATGTCTTTGATGCCTTTTGCATCAACATAAAAAATGCTGCCCTATAAAAACCGCTTGGAGACTTCAAAATATGAGATAGGTTATTGTAGAGGGGCCTCTCATGATCTTAAAGGTTCAAACACATTATTTTCAAGTGCTACAGATATGGATAAATAACCCTTCAAAGTTTTCTAGTTTTGTGCACTTAGGGCACTTAAGGGACATAGTCGGTAGGGTATGGCGCTGAGTGTTATGGTGAGTGGAGATCCAAAATAGGACTATTCCAAAGGTAAAATCACCCAAATATATGCATTCATGATGGTGATTTATGCCCATGACATCTAGAGCAATATTTGGGCTACCTTGCAACTTTCTATTGAATGCCTTTGACGATTTTACATCGACAAAAAAAATGTTTCCCTAAAAAAAATACTTGGAGTCTTCAAAATATGAGATATGTTATTGTAGAGGGCCCTCTCCCAATCCTATAGGTTCAAATAGATCATTCAAAAATTCCATATATTGGGATAAATACCCTGTTAAAGTTTGCCACTTTTGTGCACTTGGGGAACTTAAGGGACATTGTCGGTAGAGTAGGGCACCAAGTGTTCCAGTGAGTGGGAAGCCAAAATAGAATCATTCATAGGGTAAAGCTTACCAACTAGGAACATTCATGGTGTTTTTTCATGCCCATGATGAACAAAGCTAGATTTTGGATACCTTGCAACATTCTATTGAATGCCTCTGACAGTTTTTGCATTGACAGAAAAAATGTTTCACTACAAAGACCGCTTGGAGTCTTCAAAATATGAGGTAGTTTATTGTAGAGAGGAATATTTCAATCCTATAAGTTTAAAAATATCATTCACAAGTGCCACGGATTACGATAAATAACTTGTCAAAGTCCACCACTTTTGTGTAATTATGGCACTTAGGGGACATCACTAGTAGGGTATGACACCGAGTGTTCTGGAAAGTGGGGAGCCAAAATAAGACTGTTCCTAGGGTATAACCACCCAACTAGATGCATTTGTGGTGGCAGTTCATGCCCATGATGAACATAGCAAGATTTGGGATACCTTACAACTTTGATCTATTGAATGTCTCTAACGATTTTTGCATTGACAAAAAAATGCTTCCCTACAAAAATTGCTTGGAGTATTCAAAATATGAGATATTTTATTGTAGAGGGGCATCTCGCAATCCTATAGGTTCAAATGGATCATTTTCAAGTGCCAAGGATTGGGATAAATACCTCGTCAAAGCTCACCACTTTTATGCACTTAGGGCACTTAAGGGACATCTCTAGCAGGGTATGGCACCATGTGTTCCAACAAGTGGGAAGAAAAAATAGACTATGCCTAGGGTAAAACCTCCCAATAAAACACATTCATGGTGGTAGTTCATACCCATGACGAACATAGAGATATTTGGGATACCTTGCAACTTTCTATTGAATGCTTAGACATATTTTACATTGACAGAAAAATGTTGCCCTACAAAAACCTCTTGGAGTCTTCAAAATATGAGATAGGTTATTGTAGAGGGGCCTCTCATGATCTGATAAGTTCAAACAAATCATTTACAAGTGCCATGGACTGGGAGAAATACCCCGTCAAAGTTTTTCACTTTTGTGCACTTAGAGCACTTAAGGGACATCATTGGTAGGTTATGACGCTAAGCATTTTGGCAAGTGCAGAGAAAAATTTAGATTTTACCCAAGGTAAACACACCCAACTAGATGTTTTCATGGTGGCATTTCATGCCCATGATGAACAAAGTGAGATTTGGGTTTCCTTGCAACTTTTTATTTAATACCTCTGACGATTTTTGCATCAATAAAAAAATGTTACCCTACAAAAACTACTTGGAGTCTTCAAAATACAAGATAGGAAATTTTATATGGGCCTCTCATGATCCTATAAGATCAAACAGATCATTCATAATTACCACAAATTGGGAGAAATACCCCGTCAAAGTTTGTCACTTTTGTGCCCTTAGGGCACTTAAGGGACATCATCCATAGGGTATGGCATCAAGTGTTCCAACAAGTGGAGATCCAAAATGATACCATGCCTAGGGAAAACCAACCCAAATAGGCATAGTCATCATGGTGGTTCACATCCATAATGAACAAAGTGATATTTGGGCTACCTTGCAACTTTCTATTGAATGTCTTTGACAGTTTTTGTATCGATAGAAAAATGGTTGCCCAAAAACACTACTTGGAGTCTTCAAAAGATGAGATAGATTTTTGGAGAGGGGCCTCTGATGATCCTATAGTTTCAAATAGATCATTTTCAAGTACCATACATTGGAATAAATACCTCATCAAAGTTTGTCACTTTTGTGCACTTAGGGAAATAAGGAGCATCACCGATAGAGTATGGCGCCAAGCGTTCCGACAAGTGGGGAGCCAAAAAAAGACTATGCCTAGGGTAAATATGCTCAAATAGACATGTTTGTGAAGTATGGATGGGGTTCTGAAGCCTTGAGGGAGCATACTTATTTTTATTTGTGTGAATTTCCCTAAAACAAGTAAATCCAAATATGAACTATACACGTTAAGTATGTTAACTACCAAATGTGTATATGGTCCATTCAATGTTTCTTAATTTGATTTGATTTAAATGTATAGTAATGTATTGTGATCATTGAAAATTGATAGCCTCCTACTAGATGACATTGCATAGAATATTATTTAAAAGGATTAAATATTATGGAAACACATCAAATATTATTGAAATATAATAACAAATATCATACAAATACATGTAGCACATTCTATCTCAAAATATGGCATATGGAATCTTAAAATCTTCACAAGTAAATGCCTCTATGACATCCTTGGATATAGGTGGATCATCAAAATGAAGCCTCTTCGAAGGAGTCCTTGGCTCTAAAGGATCCTGTAAAAAAAAAAATTTAAACCACAATTGAGATTGCTTAAATTATATGATTTACAAATAGAAAATTAATATACACTCAACTATTTATTTTAAATATAAAATTTCATTCTCATATAGCTCAACACTATGTCTCTTGATGCGTTCAAGAGTCCTAGAATATGTCTTTGGGAGTGTTACCAATTTTCTCTCACAACTCAAATTGGCAAAGTTGGTTCAACTTTGATTCGTCATTAAGTGAAAGGTTCATTTCCATTTAACTTTGCCGAAGTTATTTGCATATGTTTAAATCAAATAAAAATTGTAGTTCATTGATCAATTTCAATAGCAAAGAAAAGATTCTAGTTATTATGCAATGTGTTGTTTTGAAAGAGAAAGGTCCAACTTTTCCATTAAAGTATATCAAGATAGAAATAAAATATACAAATGAAAGAGTTCTCTTTTCATTTTACCCAAAAAAAATTTATAATGTTCCTTTTTATTGCAAAAGAGATATACAACTCAAATACATTAAGTAGCAAAAATAGGGTTGCAAGTATTGTTCATTTGAATAAAGAGAGAAATTAAGAACCCACATAAGCTGTGGGATTGACTGAACAATGCAACATAAGTAATCATGCATAGAAGTCAAGATATAGAGAGGGGAAAGAGATTTGTTGTTGCCTATTGGAATGATGAATTGTGGTTGGAATTGAAGCAACTTCCTACAGTTAGTTTTCCTTGTACCTTCAAGGCAGGGTGATAAAAAAAATGGTAGAGAATGCGATCTAGATCTTATCTCTATAAATCAACCGTGATATGTGTATACTTTCAGGTGCATCTATTCAAATAATCAGTAATGAAAGAAAAGAGACAGATTGAGCTTCATCTTTTTATCTAATGTATTTGTTAGATGTGTAGATACATGTTTCATAATCATTATTTACTATTTCAGTTTAATATCTTTCTTATTTTAGCATGTGCTGTGAAATGTATCTCCCACAAGGGTTAAGCCCAATGTGTTGTTATTAAGACTTTGCTGATCATAACAGGGTGCATATCTCCTATATCAAACATGTTATCTCATTCAGAAGATACATGTCATTCATAAGAATATATCATCTTGATTTGTTGTTAAAAACTACACATATTCTCTGGATAAGATGATCAACATGGATCATGTAGTCATCTGGTTATGGTTAACAAAGTTTCAAATCAAAGGATGGATTTCAAAGGCCAAAGATCACATTCAAGTCATAACTGTAATGAGAGAATCCATCAATAAGTACACCATGGACATAGTTCCATTCAGAGGAAATAATGATTCCAAATATGACCATCCACTTCAACAATAAATGAGTATAATCAGGGCATGAACAAGACAATAGCAGTAATAGGAAAATAATCATCAAGTTGCAGCACCAATTTGTTTATAGCTATAGAACCAAGTTGCAGTGCCATTCAGAGGAAATAATGATTCCAAATATGACCATCCACTTCAACAATAAATGAGTATAATCAGGGCATGAACAAGACAATAGCAGTAATAGGAAAATAACACCAATTTGTTTATAGCTATAGAACCAAGAAATGCATATGATAGTGAATATAAAGAAGATGTTGTATATAGTGAATGCACAAGGTAAAATGAACTATTGAGACACAATTTTTAATAGCATGATCATCATGGTATTCAACATAATATATAGATGATGATGTTTATATATTTAATTAAAGATCTAGAATAGATTAGACCAGTAGTTATAAAAATAAAAATAAATCATATCATAGACCATCAATGGTGACAAAAGCTGCCACAGATGTCTTTGCTGATTAAAAATCATAAGGTAAGATGTGAGAGACAATATTATTAACTAAGGAAGTTCAGATGAAGGAAAAAGGTCAGATATCATTCCAAGATAGGACAAGGTGTGTATTCAAACACATTGATAATAGCAACAAGAGAAGTCAATGTACAATGCAGTAATGAACAACCACGATTAAAAGTTCCATGGGAATAGTGATGTGTAAGTATTCACATCATACAGTTGGGAAGAGGACTTCAGGAGGGTCAGCGTTACCAAATAGAGAAGATCCAAGGTTTGGCTATCAACACAAAAAAGGGTGAAGCAATGTTCTAATGTAGCAACAAGAAAGATTTAATCCATAAATCAAATGACATGACATCCATCATGTTCATAGGAAGAAGTCATTATTAATATAAAAGAGTGGCAGGGTCATGAATAGGGCAGAAAATACAATGATGCATGTTTACTTTCTTAGGGATTATGTGTGGTTTCATCCATATATATATCTAGGATATTATTAAAAAATTATTTGAAAATGATCAAAACATTATTTACCATGCATTAGAACATATCCAACATTTCCAATGAGATGAATGTGTTGAAGAAAAATAATGAAAGGAGCATGAAAGCAAAGGTATAAAGAAAAATAAACCAAATAATAGTGATATTGCCAAGAAAATTTCAGCTCATGCTACAAGAATCAATAAAGAAAGTCATTCAAGTACCGAGCAAAGTTAATCAACTAAAGATTGTCAATAGATGCTACAAATCAAAGATAACTTTTAGAAAGTATAGCTAGGTTGCAAGATACAATGATTTTCCATTTCATCATGCCACAATGGTTAGTAATTTTCATGAATAAAGGACGGTCATAAGGCAGTCATGGTATTGTATAAACTAGAGTTACAAGATAATTCACAGCCTAAAGGGTAGCTAACAGTCATAGGAGAAATTTAGTGATAAATACAGTTAAAGAGTCATAAGGGCAATCAAGAGTTATGGAATTTAGTGCTACAATGATATCAAAAAAATGTGTTATGTAGAACCCTATTACATTTGTGAAATCCTTGGATAACATCGATGGGATAGAGAAGGATGCTCCTTTCTTGAAACTGCTTATTGAAGTGGAAGTCATTCATTCAAGGATATTTACTAGGACTAACATTAAATATTTTTATTATTTTCCTTTCATCAATCTTGATGTTTGTTGGTTTGTGGTGACTGATCAGGTAAGTACTGTACATTTTTCTGCAAGTTGTGGGGTTCAAGGTATTTTTGGTTAACTCGTCAATAATTTTTTGGGTTGACTCGTCAACCATTTCCCTAGGTTGGCTCATCAAGAATTTCCCTAGGTTGACTTGTCAAGAAAGTTTTAGGGTTAAGGTTTTTCTATAAGAAAAATGGTGTAAGGGTTGTGGATTGTTAGAATGAAGAAGTATTGTAGCATTTTGTAGTGGTATTGAGTTGCAAGGGATCATTGGCTATAATTGGTTAACATTATTGGATAAGCCCAATGTGTTGTTATTAAGACTTTTCTGATCATAACAGGGTGAATATCTCCTATATCAAACATGTTATCTCATTCAGAAGATACATGTCATTCATAAGAATAAATCATCTTGATTTGTTGTTACAAACTACACATATTCTCTGGGTAAGATGATCAACATGGATCATGTAGTCATCTGGTTATGGTTAACAAAGTTTCAAATCAAAGGATGGATTTCAAAGGCCAAAGATCACATTCAAGTCATAACTATAATGAGAGAATCCATCAATAAGTACACCATGGACATAGTGCCATTCAGAGGAAATAATGATTCCAAATATGACCATCCACTTCAACAATAAATGAGTATAATGAGGGCATGAACAAGACAATAGCAGTAATAGGAAAATAATCATCAAGTTGCAGCACCAATTTGTTTATAGCTATAGAACCAAGAAATGCATATGACAATGAATATAAAGAAGATGTTGTATATAGTGCATGCACAAGGGAAAATGAACTATTTGTAATGTACAAAATTTACAACCAAAAAAAAATGCAACAATTTTTTTTTTTTAAAACAAATATAACATACCATTTTAACTACATCATAAAATTCGTGATTCTATTAAGTATAATATTTATCTATATTACAAGAAGGCAATGGGCAAACTTTAAGAAACAACATTTCATAATATTCAAATGACAATCATACAGAGGTATTGCATACCTGAGTTTTCTCCCCCTTGCCTAGGTGTCATATTCTCCTTGCCTCTCTGATTCCTGCAATTGTAATTATTGCTACACAACTAGATGCATGATGTTAGAATTCATTGATGATTACATATGTGATCGAAGATAAGCTACAACAATATCATTGCAGAAGCAACCATAACTATTCAAAATTAGTTTTGCAATGAGATGCAACTAATGAAAAGTATTGGTAAGGGGTGGCAAGATAAAGAAGAACTCAATAGAACAAAGCCTAAGGGCCAGACCTAATGCCTCGGGAGCTCATCGTAGATGGCCTTGCCTACGTAACTCGCAGAGACATCGTAGTTTGGGTTTACAAACTTAAACCAATTTATACTAGGTATGCTCTAATGGGGTACAAACCACTTTAGAAAACAAAGGCAGTATATGTAAGGGAGTATGAATGAATGTTAATGTATTTTAACCTGAACCCCAAATTAACAAGATGTTGATTTGAAATAATTTATGATAATATATCAAAGGAAATTTAATATAGAATCCAAGTTGTTCACTCTATTTTACAACAAGATAGATCTATAAAACGACATGATTTTAGATGGTATAAGGAGCACAATCCAAATACAATCTCAAATAAGTGCTAAGAAATCTTCAATCCAATGAGTTCTCTTGATGCCAAAATGTATTATTCCAAAAACCTTGATATCTCATTTGTAACTAAATGAATCTTTGGTAAATATATTCATAAAAGAACATAAATACCTTAACATTAATTAAAGATTCTCTATAAAAAAAATCTAGTGACCACTAGGGTGAGATTGTATTTCAAAAGTGTGAGTACGTATCTATAATTTTAAAAAGAGTATAGTAAGTTTAAGTTGAAACCATTTCTTTCATTCATTCATATCCAATCTAAAAGTTTAAATAATTCAAAAACCATGGATTTATGATTATAACTTATATGCAAGGTCTAATTTCAAAACATACTTATTACTTAAGATATAAACCTTACTAAACATTGCCATAATTACCAAAGAAGCAATTCGAAATACAATTACAAAAAGTGATTTCTTCTCTTTATAGCAAAAATGGTCACAAGATCTCAACAGTCTCGAATGGCAATAATGAAATGACAAGCATCATATCAAAAGACATTGATCATTAAAGGGGCATATTAGTGGATATGGAGCCTTTTGATCAAATAATGAAGGTAACAACAGCAGATAATAAGTACAGAATAGTAGACATGTTTTGAAACAGTTGTAATGATTGCATGAAAATCAATCACAGTATAAAGACAGTCATTTTGCGTGGCACTATTTGGAAAAAAATGAGGACTAATATTAAAAATCTAAGACCTGGGTTTTGTCCAGAATGGGCCTGATTATGTTCCCACGCGACAGAATCCTCGTGAAACGAATGGGTGAAAAGATTACAGTCATCTTCTAAAGGTAAAATTTTCTAATTTGTCATTACGGCAAAGAGGATATGCTATCCAAAAATAGAACAAAGTTCAGCCATGAAAAAAATACAGATTTACATACCAAGAATCATTGATTGTGAGCTATGATGTAATTAGTATATACAATGGGGAAATCTGAAGTTCAAAATCATGGAAAGAGGTAAGATCATCAAGTCAAACAATGATGCC
>MU225479.1:2337764-2377508 GCA_018584345.1 Thuja plicata
AATTCATAGGTCTATGTCTAGGTTGTCTTATGTTTAACATATACTTAAAGAAAAATTTACTAGGAAGGATGAAGGGTTACATACCAGATGTCTCCTTACCTAGATGGAAATCCGAGGGGCTCTACACTATTGAGACATAATTTTTAATAGCATGATCATCATGGTATTCAACATAATATATAGATGATGATGTTTATATAGTTAATTAAAGATCTAGAATAGATTAGAACAGTAGTTATAAAAATAAAAATAAATCATATCATAGACCATCAATGGTGACAAAAGCTGCTACAGATGTCTTTGTTGATTAAAAATCATAAGGTAAGATGTGAGAGACAATATTATTAAATAAGGAAGTTCAGATGAAGGAAACAAGGTCAGACATCATTCCAAGATAGGACAAGGTGTGTATTCAAACACATTGATAACAACAACAAGAGAAGTCAACGTACAATGCAGTAATGAACAACCATGATTAAAAGTTCCAGGGGAATAGTGATGTGTAAGTATTCACATCATACAGTTGGAAAGAGGACTTCAGGAAGGTCAACGTTACCAAATAGAGAAGATCCAAGGTTTGGGTATCAACACAAAAAAGGGTGAAGCAATGTTCTAATGTAGCAACAAGAAAAATTTAATCCATAAATCAAATGACATGACATCCATCATGTTCATAGGGAGTAGTCATTATTAATATAAAAGAGTGGCAGGGTCATGAATAGGGTAGCAAATACAATGATGCATGTTTACTTTCTTAGGGATTATGTGTGGTTTCATCCATATACATATCTAGGAGATTATTAAAAAAGTATTTGAAAATGATCAAAACATTATTTACCATGCATTAGAACATATCCAACATTTCCAATGAGATGAATGTGTTGAATAAAAATAATGAAAGGAGCATGAAAGAAAAGGTATAAAGAAAACTAAACCAAATAATAGTGATATTTCCAAGAAAATTTCAGCTCATGCTACAAGAATCAATAAAGAAAGTCATTCAAGTACCGAGCAAAGTTAATCAGCTGAAGATTTTCAATAGATGCTTCAAATCAAAGATAACTTTTAGAAAGTATAGCTAGGTTGCAAGATACAATGATTTTCCATTTCATCATGCCACAATGGTTAGTAATATTCATGAATAGAAGACGGTCATAAGGGCAGTCATGGTATTGTATAAACTAGAGTTACAAGATTAAGTTGCAAAATGGGAGTCATTGGTTACTATAAGAGATAAGGCATGTTCCAAGACTGAGTAGGAATTTAATTTTAGTAGGGCAACTAGGTGATGAAGGTTGCATAGTTAATTTTAATGATAAAAATTGGAAGGTTTCAAAAGGCTCCTTAGTAGTAGAAAAAGGTGTGAATGTAGGCACCTTATATCTTTGTATTGGTCACACTGTTCCTTATACTTGAATTGGTATAGAGAAAATTCAATGTTCAGGAATGGTTGATGCAATTGAGCAAGTAGTACATGAAACAATCGCTATGGATTCTGAAATAGCACTATGGCACAAAATACTTGGGCACATAAGTGAAAAAGGTATGAAATTATTTCATTCAAAGAAAGTCTTACAGGGTTTGAAATGTGTTAATATGGATTTTTGTGAAAGTTGTATGTATGGAAAACAAAAGAGAGTTATTTTTCTGAAGCTTGGGAAAGAAAAGAAAGATGAGAAACTAGAGCTTGTGCATATAGATGTATGGGGACTAGCTCGGGTATCTTCCCTCGGTGTCTCTCTGTATTATGTTACATTCATTGATGATGCAACTAGGAAAGTATGGATTTATTTCCTCAGGTAGAAATTTTATGTATTTGAAACTTTTAAAGAATGAAAAATCTTGGTTGAGAATGAGACTGGTAAAGATTAAAATGTCTCAGATCTGATAATGGTGGTGAGTATTGTAGTAAATAATTTGAATATTATTGTTCCACTAATGGTATTCATAGGAAGAAAATAGTTCCAAGGACTCCGCATGATAATGGAGTGATTGAAGGAACGAATAGGACAGTAATTGAGCGTGCAAGGAATATGAGGTTGCATGTTGGGATGCCCTTAAACATGTGGGCAGAGGATGTAAACACTATTTTTTATTTAATTAACAAAGGTCCCTCTACTCCTTTGGGATGTGGTATTTCAGAGGAAGCAGGGACATGTAAGAAGGTGAGTTATTCTTTTTTTAGAAACTTTAGTTGTTAAGAATTTTCACATATAGACTTTGAAAATAGAACCAAGATGGAAGCTAAATTAAAGAAATATCTATTTTTTTAATATACCATTGATGAGTTTGGCTATACAATTTGGAATTTTGAGAATCATAAAATTGTGAGAAGCAAGGATGTCATATTCAATGAGAAAGTGTTGTACAAAGATCACTTGTGACAACATGAGAAGAAAGAAAATGATTATGTAGTGGTGGATGGTACTCCTAAAGATGATGTTCTAGTGGTTCCTCATGATCCACAACAATAGAAAACAAAAACACAACAAACTTCAGTGAGTTTTAGACGATCTTCAAGGATAAGTAGACATCTTGACAGTTTCTCTCCCTCTTTTATTCTATTTTATTGATTGATGTTGGTGAACCAGAATGTTATGATGAAGCTATGCAGTTGGGTACCAAGGTTTAGTGGGAGGATGGAATGATAGAAGAATTGTACACCTTGCTAAATAATCAAACTTGGGAATTATGCAAGTTTCCAACAAGTAAAAAGGGTTTACAAAACAAATGGGTTTATATGCTTAAAGAGTAAGATTGAGGTAAGAAATGATTTAAAGCCAAGTTATTTGTAAATGGATTTGCATAGGAAAAAAGGTATTGATTTTTCTGAAATCTTGTCTCCAGTTGTAAAAATGAATTCTATTTGTACTATTTTAAGTATTGTGGCTGCTCAAGATTTGCATTTGGAACACCTAGATTTGAAAATTACCTTTCTCCATGATGATTTGGAGGAGGAGATATATATGGAGCAACCCCAAGGATTTGAGTTCATATGTAAGGAGAAGTTAGTGTGTAGATTAAGGAAGAGTTTATATGGCTTGAAACAAGCACCTCAACAATGGTACTTACATTTTGATAGTATTATGGCTGAGCACGGTTTCAGTAGGTGTAATTCTGACCATTGTGTTTATTTTAAGAGGTTGGATAATGACAACTAAATTATTTTATGTTTATATGTTGATGACATGCTTATACTTGGGTCTAACATGGATCACATACGAGAGTTAAAACAATAGTTAGAAAAATATTTTTCTATGAAGGATTTGGGGGTAGAAAAAAAATCCTTAGTTTGAAAAATTGCAGAGATAGGAAGAACAAAACATTGACTCTATCTCAGGATAATTATGTTGAAAAGGTGTTTCAGAGATTCTCCATGGAGAATGCAAAACCTATCAGCACACCTTTTCCTAGTCATTTGAAATTGACTAAGGAGATGTGTCCAAAGACACAATAGGAGGAAAAAATGTCCAAGGTACCATATTCTTCAGTTGTAGGCAGTTTGATGTATGCCATGGTATGCACTAGACTTGATATTACACATGTAGTAGGAGTTGTTAGTAGGTATATGAGTCATCCTGGAATTGAGCATTAGAATGGGGTAAAATGGATTCTCGGATACTTGAGAGGTCCATTCAACAAATGTTTATGTTTTGGGGGCTCTAGTACTGATTTCAAAGGATATGTTGACTCATATTTCATAGGAGACATTGAACCAAGAGGAGTACAACATGATATATTTTTACTGTCGGTGAGATAGTGGTGAGTTAGATCTCCAGGTTACAAAAGGTGGTTTCTTTATCTCCCAAAGAGGAAGAGTATGTAGCTGCAACAGAGGAAATCAAGGAGATGATATGGTTGCAATATTTCATTGAAGAATTGGACAAAACACAGGATAAAATTATTTGTTTATAGATAGCTAGAGTGTCATTCATCTTGTAAAGAATTTTTCCTTCCATTAATCAAAGACAAAACACATGTATAGTTGAGGTATCACTTCATTTGGTGTGTATTGGGTGATGGGTAGTTAAGGCTGGAAAAGATACATACAGATGAAAATCAAGTGGATATGTTTACAAAGGTTGTGACAAGAGAGAAGATGAACTCTTCATCTTCTGTTGGTCTTCAAGACTAAAACAATAAAACAAAAAAGCAGAGTCTAGGGTGTTTCTTTCTAGTGGAAGCTACAGGGGTAGCAGTATTGCTATAGGATCAGTATACAAGTGGGAGATTGTTTAGTGTGGATCCTGATCAGTCTCCAAGGGGGATATTGTTGGTTTGTGTTGACTGATCAAGAAAGTAGTGTAAAATTTTCTGCAATTCATGGGGTTTGGGGCAACAACCCAAATTTGTTTTTGGTTAACTCATCAAGCATTGTTTTGGGTTGAATTGTCAACCATTTCCCTAGGTTGACCTATCAAGAAATTTTTAGGGTTAGGGATTCTTATAAGAGAAATGGTGTAAGGGTTATGGCTTGTTAGAGTGAAGAATTATTGTAACATTTTGCAACAGTATTGAGTTGTAAGGGATTACTGGCTATAATTGGTTGAAATTACTAGATAATAATATTGGATTCTCTATTTGGTGGATGTATCCCAAGAGTGGGTGAACCACATTAAATTTGTGTCTTCTTGTTCTACTTATGTGTGCTTTATTCCTTTGCATTATTGGTTATATTTGCATGTAACTATATAGTTATATGTCTACTAATCCTAACAATGTTCATGTAAAACTAGAAGACCATACATCATTGTCAACACTTGAGATAAACTTAGTGAAAAAGTATTATTACTTTGTTATGGTGAATGTGTTTCTTAGCAGTATAATTTCTAGAAAAACATTTGAGCAACTTAACAAATTTATTAATCTATCTGCAATTGAGATTCCCGAAGGAATCAAGACAATAATATTTAATGAAGAACAACACGAAATTGTAGAGAGAAGAAATATATGGTAAAAGTATGCTTTGATTAAGAATGGGGAAAGTACGGTTAATGTAGTATGATCAATGCATTTTATTATAGTAAAGATAAATGGTTCCACTATTATAAACAACTCCTTGAAATCGGACAATCGTTGATCAGCCCGAGGCCTTCAAGAGAAACGATAATGAAAAGAGAAAAAGAATCCAGAAAAAATGAATGTACAAGATAGCCATCATGTTTGCATTCATTCAACATGATTGGGGTAGCAGATCAAAGAGTCTGGAGCCATGATAATATATTTGAACATTAAGTAGGGTGTTCAAGCAATATTAACAAGGAGCATGTTTTTGAAGATGAGATTTAATGACACCAAACCATGAAAGAAACAAAGGTATAGGAAACTAAGTTGTGCCCTACATTAAAGGCTCAGGTCCCTCATTCTAGTAGTGATGTATGAGCAGCTACAAAAATAATCAAAGAAAATAACATGGCCACAGAGAAAGTATGGAGCTCGATGCTGGAAAATCAACTATTAAGAAAAAAAAACCATGAAGAATTTCTTCCTATGTCTCCATAGAAGAAACAAAGAGCTTGGAGGTAGTACTTTCAGCTATAAGAGGAAGAATGAAATTTTTTTTATTCAAATATGAGCATCTCTTTATGCATGAAAAACAATCAAGGTAAGATTGAGCTTGGGCATGGATTAAAAAAAATTGATACACAAGAGCATACTTATAGATAAATGCCAGATCTATACAGGAATTTTCAAAAAAACTTCAATAAAAGGGTTTCATTGAATCCTTCAAGAAAGCCATCAAAATATAAAACCTCAAACCATTGATCTCCAACAGCAAGCAGATGCAAAAATGAAGAGAAAATAAAAGTGGAGGAATTCCTTGATGATATGTAACTGATTGAATGTTTGAAAATGTTAAGTTGATCACCGAAATACATAAAGATAATGCAAGACATTAAATCGGTTAATGGATTATATTATCATTGATGTCAACTTGATATAATCTAATCAGTTATAATCAAAGTGTCAAAGACTTTAGAGAATCAAAGAGATAAAGATTATGCTTTCAGTAATGCATAAAATACAATCGGTAACAATGTGACTTCAAAAACCGGCGGACAAAACACCGACATATAGAGATCACTAAAATTCAAGTCACTATGTTGCCCAAGAAAGAACACCGATGAGCATTACTGATGAGAAGAATCAACAAAGTAACCAATGGCTAGTATACAATTCTAAACTGACGGAGATGCCCAAGGAGAACTGGAGTGTTGATCAAAGCTATCAAAGAGTTAAACACCAAAATTAACTTGAGTTCAAAAATGAAAAAATATCTAGCTGGAAGAGGTAAATATAGACTTAACTGGTAGTTATCATTGTTTTCATCAACAAGATAAAGCCAAAGATAAGTAATGGATTTAAAGTTGTTTTGTACAGTTGGCAAGAAGATCTCTACGAGATAAAACATGAGTTTTTCTTTAAATCTAATTGGCAAGAATTGTGGATCATGCCAAGATCAAGAAAATTAAGAACCTAACAATGGTGGTATCATGTCTATAAAGAGACAACTCAATTCATTATGAATTGTGGTGGGAGAAATAAAAAAGAGGATGTTGAAGAGAAACTAATGAAGAAAAACTTCATACAGTACTGATCAATCAAGCTGAGGAAAGAGATAAAGTTTTCTACAGACATTGAGCAATAGAGAAAAGCATCACTGAGTAGAATCAAAGTGGAGCAAAGGTATAAAAAGAGATATATTGATTAGATTATTTTATGAGCTTACAATAGATCTAAAAATATGCAAGTATAAGTTGTATGTGAACATATCATATTGTTTTACTTTAACCATTGATTTAGAAAGTCTCTTAACTGAGTAGGATTTAAAAATCTTTTCTATATTGGGATACATCCCAAGGAGTATCAAAAAGTTTGATCATGAAGATAGCATGAGATTCCAGATACCAATTGATAGGCCAAGTGAGTGTTTGATCAAGGAAGGTAGCATAGAAATGCCAGATATCAAGTGAAAGACTAATCTTTTAAATCCTCTAACAAGGTCACACCTAACAGTGTGTTTGTAACCTTTAACAAGGTTGGCTCTTCACCAAGCTCACTTTAGAAGAGTGAAAATTTTGGGTTACCGGTCCCAAGTGGTTTTCCCTTAATAGGGTTTCCATGTTAAAAATACATGTGTCAATGTGTTTATGAGTCATTACTTTAGTGTTTTGTATTACACATAGCTTAACTATATTGATCGGTATACTCTAGATAATTTACTGTCTTTCAGTAAATTCATAGACTGCTAATCGGTAAACTTATAGTGGAAGGTTTTACAAAGCATTCTGAGCAATAGTAATTTGATAATAGTATTTGGAGGCATCCATCTTATAGAACTGAAGATAAATAGAGGCTTAATATTGTGGTACTAAGTTTTTGGGTTTATTATTGGAAATATTTTGAGGCCATTGATTCACCCCCCCCTCTCAGTTATTACTAAAAATTGGTATCAGAGCTTGTGTGCTTAGGAAAGGAGTTTAACAGCTCAGAAAAAGATCACAAGATGAACAGACGAGATGTGCCCAAGTTGAATAAAGACAACTTTTGATCATGGAAAAGTAGGATAAGACTCCACCTATTAGGTATTGGCAATGATGTTACTCAATACCTTGACACTGAATATGTGTTGCCAACAGGACCTCATACTCTTGAGAAATTAAGAGAAAAGCATGAGCATAATTGCATGATGATAGAACTTACCTCATCACTCTCCGATGCTAAGTTTGATGATGTCAAGACCTGCACCTCTGCTAAGAAAATATGGGATAAGTTGAAGCTGGAAGATGGAGGACATGTAAATGTACTAAGAGCCAAATCAGAAAGCATAAAAGGAAGGTTTGATGACATAAGAATGAAAGAAGGAGAAAACATCACTCAGTATAGCTGTAGAATAAAAGAGGTAGTCAATGCTATCTAAGGAATTGGAGGTGTACTTGAAGAAGAGACAGTGGTAAGTAAAATATTAAGAGCCTTACTACCTCTATATGCTATTAGAGTTTCTGCTATTCAAGAAATGAGAGCAATTCCAAACAATATAGTTTCTCTAGATAGTCTGATTGGTAGACTGATTTCATTTGAGATGAATAACTTTGACAAACATCTTACTATCTATAGAATTTGCATTCAAATATTATTTGAAAATAAGCAATTCAATTCATAGACATGCTATTATAAATGATAGTGATATTGAAAATGAGGATCAAGGACTTGATGAAATTGAAGCACTAATTGAAAGAAGATTGCAGAGAGGCAAAGGTAGATACAAAGGTAAATTACCACTTGTATGTTTTAATTGTAAATAGGTTGGACACTTTTCTGTAAGATGTCCAAATAGAAGAAAAGATGATAGAAGTAATGGCAGACCATATGAGAAGAAGTTTGATAGAGGTGATAACAAGGATTACCAAAGCAACCAACAACCTGACAGAAGGGATACCTGAGACTACAAGGAAAAGGGGAAGAAATCTTGTTACCTAGCTGAGAACAAAACTGATGACACCGACACAGAATCAGAAGAAGACATCAAGATGGTATTTGTAGCCATGAAGGATGATTCAAATGAAGAGCAAGAAAGGTATGTAGAAACTACACTGATATCTAAAGTTAGTAAAAATGATTTCTAGATCATAGATAGTGGTTGCACTCACCATATGACTGGTGATAAACAAAATTTTGAGACTTTTGAATAATATAATGGTAGATCAGTAAGAATGGGTAATGATACACCTTTTCTAGTTGAAGGTAAAGGAACTATACCGTTGAATAACCTAATCAAATGTGAAAATGCTTACTGGGTAAAAGGATTGAATTACAATTTGTTAAGTGTTTCACAGCTAAACAATTTAGGTCACAGAGTAGCATTTGAAAATAAGAAGGCAAAGATCTTCAATGAATCAGGGAGGTTAATTGGAATCGGTGAGCAGACAAAAGGTAACCTTTTCTATCTTGATGACACTAACACCACTTGTTTAATGGATAGAAATGAACACATATGGTTGTGGCACAAAATATTGTGCCATGTGAACTTTGACAACATGATAAAGATAAGAAATAAAAGGAATGTCAGAGGCTTACCAAGCATGACAAAGCCAGAGCATATCATGTGCAAGAATTGTCAAAAAGGTAAGATGACAAAGTCTAGTTTCAAGAGTAAAGGTCATACATATAATGCAATTCTGTAATTAGTCCATACAAATTTATGTGGACCAATGAGGACAAAGAGTTACTATGGAGATAGGTATTTCATTCTCTTTGCTGATGATTTTTCTAGAATGATAACAATAATGTTCTTAAAAGATAAATCAGAAGAACTTAAGATGTTTAAATGGTACAAGGCTATGGTAGAAAAACAAAGTGAAAAGAAGTTAAAATGCTTAAGGTCAGATAGAGGAGGGGAATTTACTTCAGATGATTTCACTAACTATTGCAATGAGCATGGAATAAAAAGATAGGTTTATGCACCGAGAACACCATAGCAAAATGGTATTGCTGAGAGGAGAAATAGATCAATTGTTGATTGTGCAAGAACATTGATGATTGAGAAAAACAACACACAAAATTTCTGGAGGGAAGCTGTTAGTACTCCTATCTACACATTAAACAGAGTACAATTGAAGGACACAAAGAAGACAACCTATGAGCTTTGTTATGGTCATACACCCAATGTAAGTTACTTCAGAATCTTTGGTAGTCAATGTTATATTTTGAAGGATGATAGAAATGGAAAACTTGACTCCAAAAGTGAAGAAGGTATCTTTCTAGGGTACTCAACCAAAAGCAAGTCCTGTAAGTGTCTTAACAAGTCATCTAACAAAATCATTGAAAGGGAAAATGTAAAAATAGATGAATTTGCAGAAAAGAATGATAAGGAAAGAAAAAAAGAGTCGGAGGAATGCAATAGTGTATTGATCCTGAGCATCAGAACATTGCAATTGAGCATCAGGTTGCAATTACCAAAAATTAGGATAATCCTCAAGATGATGTTCCGAACAATGGAGATGAGAACGAAGGTCAGGGAGATGATCAAAATGATGAATACAAAGCTGGACCAACACTTTCCAAGTATGTCAGAAGGCATCATCCACAGAATCAAATCATAGGAGACAATAAGGCTAGTACAAGAACAAGAATTAAGTCACTAAATTCCAAATGTTTACTTAGTGATTTTGAGCCTAAATCTGTTAACAATGCACTTGATAATGAAGAATGGGTCAATGCTATGATTGAAGAGATAGAAAAAATTGAGAAGAACAATACATGGACACTAGTACTGAGACCAGATGACAAAAATGTCATTGGTACCAAATGGATATTCAGAAACAAGTTGAATCAGAATGGAGAAGTCATAAGAAACAAAGCAAGGTTAGTATGCAAGGGGTATGCACAATAAGAAGGTATAGATTATGGAGAAACCTTTGCCCCTGTTTCTAGACTAGGAGTTAGAATTCTACTTTCTTATCATACAAAGGATTCAAGGTATACCAGATGGATGTAAAATCTGCATTCCTAAATGAAATACTGGAAGAAGAAGTATACATTGAACATCCAGAAGGGTTTCTTGATCCAGACAAGAGGAACATTGTATGTAGACTACATAAAGCCTTGTATGGATTGAAACAAGCACCGAGAGCCTGGTATGAAAGACTTCACTCATATCTCATTAGAATTAAGTTTATAAGAATAAGTGAAAATAACAATCTGTACTTAAAAGAAGATACCGATGGTAATATTCTAACTACTGGAATTTTTGTTGATGATATCATTTTTGGGGGAAATGAAATTTTATGCAAATCCTTTTCTAATGAAATGAGAAAAGAGTTTGAAATGTCTATGTTTGGAGAGATCAAATGCTTTCTTGGTCTACAAATTATTCAACAAAATGCAGGCATATACATCACTCAGTCCAAATACATCAAGGAAGTGCTAACAATTTTCAAGATGGAAGATTCCAAACCAGTTGGAACACCTATGGCTACAAGATATAAGCTGACAAAAGAAGACAAATCTAATGAGGTAAATCAAACCTTGTATAGATCAATGATTGGTAAACTAATGTATGTTGTTCATACTAGACCATATATAGCACATGCAGTTGGAATAGTTGCAATATTCTTTGCTAATCCCAAAGAATCACATATGACTATTGTCAAGAGAATTCTAAGATATTTGAAGAACATTGAGGACTATGGCTTATGGTACAAAAGAGAAGGAAATTTTGAGCTACAAGTCTATACAGATGTTGATTGGGTTGGAAACATTGATGACCGAAAGAGCACAACTAGAGGGGCATTCTTCATGGGTGATAGACTTGTCAGATGGATCAGCAAGAAGCAAGGATGCATCTCTTAGTCTACTACAGAAGTAGAGTATGTTGCTACTACTGAAAATTGCTCAAATATTGCATGGATCAAACAATTATTGGACGGTATGCATATGAAGATTCTTGAACTAGTAATCATTTATTGTGATAATACCAGTGTAATTAACATTTCTAAGAATCTAGTCATGCATGCTAAGACTAAGCATATTGCTATCAAGTATCACTCTCTTAGAGAACAAGTGCAAGAAAAGGAAGTGATACTGGAATATGTTCAATCAAAGGAACAACTAGCTGATATATTCACCAAGCCATTATCAAAGGATACATTTGAGTACCTGAGACAAAGACTAGGGGTCCAACCCTTGTCTATCAGTCAGTAAGCTGACTAGGAGATTGCATCAACCTACACATAATCTAAAGATCATTCAAGTTGATGCACAACCAAGATGAACAACAACAGATACATCTGTACACAGAAAGGTACAAGTATGCACCAAACAATAGAGACATTGTAATGCTGATGGATAGGGAAATTCAAGGAGTATATTATGTAAAGGCATGGAATATGATATAAATAATTATTTTTGGCATTTTTTTCAAAGGGAGAGATTATCTCATTATCATCAATAAAGGGAGAGATTATCTCATTATCTATCCTAAGGGAGAGATTATCTATCTAAGGGAGAGAAATAACAAAGGGAGAGAGTTCAGACAAAGAGAAAGATTGCTGTCAAAGGAAAAAGAGATTATCAAGAAGAGGAACAATCAAGGCATAACACACATCAAAATAGAGACAGAAGATGATACATCTATGTAGTGAAGGGATTAAAGATTGAAGACAACCACTCTACAATAAACAAATCAAAGCTATTTTGAAGCTTACCGAGAGTCACACATTTGTAATAGTTACATTCAAAAAGCTTGATGAAACTGTTATATTTCATATTGTATTTGTAATAGTATAGTATGATAATGTAGTATGTTGCCATCAATGCCAAAGGGAGAGATTGATGACATGTAACCGAAATATAGAAAGGTAATGCAAGAAATTAAATTAGTTAATAGATTGTATTGTCATTGATGTCAACTTGATATAATCTAATCAGTTTTAATCAAAGTGTCAAAGACTTCAGAGAATCAAAGACATAAATATTATGCTTTCAGCAATGCATAAAAGACAATCGGTAACAATGTGACTTCAAATACTGATGGATAGAACACCGATGGATAGAGATCACCGAAATTCAAGTCATTGTGTTTCCAGAGCAAGAACATCAATGAGCATTACTGATGAGAATAATCAACAGAGTAACTAACGGCCAGTATAAAAGTCTAAACCGACGGAGAAGCCCAAGGAGAACTGGAGTGTTGACCGATGCTATCAAAGAGTTAAACACCAAAATTAACTTGAGTTCAGAAATGAAAAAATATCTAGCTGGCAGAGCTAAATATAGACTTAACTGGTAGTTATCATTATTTTCATCAACAAGATAAAGCCAGAGATAAATAATAGATTTAAAGATGTTTTTTATAGTTGGAAAGAAGATCTCTATGAGATAAAACATGAGTTTTTCTTTAAATCTAATTGGAAAGAATTGTGGATCACGCCAAGATCAAGAAAATCAAGAACCTAACAATGGTGATATCATGTCTATAAAGAGATAATTCAATTCATTGTGAATTGTGGTGGGAGAAAGAAAAAGAGGATGCTAAAGAGAAACTGATGAAGAACAACTTCATACAGTACTGATCAATCAAGCTGAGGAAAGAGCTAAAGTTTTCTGCGAACACTGAGAAACAAAGCATAACATCATAGAGTAGAATAAAAGTGGAGCAAAGGTATAAAAAGAGATATATTGATCAGATTATTTTCTGAGCTTACAATAGATCTAAAAATCTGCAAGTGTAAGTTGTATGTGAACATATCATACTATTTTAGTTTAACCATTGATTCCGAAAGTCTCTTAACTGAGCAGGATTTATAAATCCTTTCTATATTGATATACATCCCAAGGAGTACCTAAAATTTTGATCATGAAGATAGCATGAGATGCCAGATACCAATTGACAGGCCAAGTGAGTGTTTGATCAAGGAAGGTAGCATATAGATGCCATATATCAAGTGACAGAATAATATTTTAAATCCTCTAACAAGGTCACACCTAACAGTGTGTTTGTAACCTTTAACAGGGTTGGCTCTTCACCAAGCTCACTTTAGAAGAGTGAAAATTTTGGGTTACCGGTCCCAAGTGGGTTTTCCTTAACAGGGTTTCCACATTAAAAATCCATGTGTCAATGTGTTTATGAGTCATTACTTTAGTGATTTGCATTACACATAGCTTAACTGGATTGATCGGTATTTGTCTTCTGGTAAATTCACAGACTACTAATCGGTAAACTTACAGTAGAAGTTTTTACAAAGCATTCTAAGTAGTAGTAATTTAATTATAGTATTTGGAGGCATTCATCTTATAGGACAGAAGATAACTAGAGGCTTAATATTGTGGTACTAAGTTTTTGGGTTGATTATTGGAAATATTTTGAGGCCACTGATTCACCCCCCCTCTCAGGTATTACTAACATGCCTTCATAACTATTAGTCGACTATGGGAGAGGTATTTTTAAGCCTTCATTTTATAAAATTTCATCTTTCTAATACCCCATAGATATTTAGCCTTTGTAAGAGTTTGCAACTCATCGCTTGATAATTTTTGTCTCCATTTTTCTTCAAATTTTGTATTATTAAAATAGTATTAATAAAATGATAAAGTTATAAATCATTTTTTAGTAACGTTTAGATAACACAAAAAATTGAAGAGTTTGATTTTAGAAGTGATAATAAACATTTATTTTGTACCACTTAATAATATTTATTAATTTAGTAAATATCATAATAATAATAATAATAAAGTGATTAACCTTGTCGCTTAATTAGTATTATTAATATAATCAACATTTATTAAATTAATAAATTATAAATTATTTAATAAATGTTATTTACGATGCAAACTAGATATTTATGTTAGTAATAACGTGGGGGGGGTGAATCAATGGCCTAAAAAATATTCCAATTAATCAACCCAAAAAATTAGTACCACAATATTAAGCCTCTAGTTATCTTTAGTCCTATACGATGAATGCCTCCAAATATACTTATTAAATTACTACTGCTCGGAATGCTTTGTTAAACCTTATTCTATATGTTTATCAAATAGCAGTCTGTTAATTTACCGAAAGATAGTAAATTATGTAGAGTATATCGATCAATCTAGATTAGCTATGTGTAATGCAAAACACTAAAGTAATGATTCATAAACACAATGACACAAGGATTTTTAACGTGGAAACCTTGTTAAGGGAAAAACCACTTGGGACCAGTAACCCAAAATTTTCACTCTTCTGAAGTGAGCTCGGTGAAGAGCTAATCCTGTTAAAGGTTACAAACACACTGTTATGTGTGACCTTGTTAGAGGATTTAAAAGATTATCTTGTCACTTGATATCGGGCATCTATATGCTACCTTCCTTGATCAAACACTCACTTGGCCTATCAATAGGCATCTGACATCTCATGCTATCTTTATGATCAAAATTTTTGATACTCCTTGGGATGTATCTCAATATAAAAAAGATTTTTAAATACTGCTCGATTAAGAGACTTTATGAATCAATGGTTAAACTGAAATAGTATGATATTTTCACATATACACCTTATACTTGTAGATTTTCAGATCTATTGTAAGCTCATAAAATAATCTGATCAATATGTCCTTTTAATACATTTGCTCCACTATTGTTCTTCTTGGTGATGCTATGCTCTGTTGCTCGGTGTCTGCAAAAAACTTTAGCTCTTTCCTTAGCTTGATTTATCAGGACTGTATGAAGTTGTTCTTCATCAGCTTCTCTCCAGCATGCTCTTTTTCATTCACTCCCCTTAACTCGTAATAAATTAAGTTGTCTCTTTATAGACATGATATCACCATTTCTAGGTTCTTGATTTTCTTGATCTTGACGTGATCCACAATCTTATCCAATTTGATTTAAAGAAAAACTCATGTTTTATCTCATAGAAATCTTCTTGCCAACTGGAAAAAATAGCTTTAAATCCTTTACTTATCTCTGGCTTTATCTTGTCCATGAAAAAAATGATAACTACTAGTTAAGTCTATATTTATCTCTTCCAGCTAGATCTTTTGTCATTTCTGAACTCCAATTGATTTTGGTGTTTAACTCTTTGATAGCTTCAGTCAACACTCCAGTTATCCTCGGGCTTCTCCGTCGGTGTTGTCTGTCCGTCAGGCATTACTGTAAATTTTTTCTCATCGGTTAACATTGTAATTCTGCTCGTTGGTAATGCTCATCAGTTTCTTTGCTCGAGCATCACTGTGACTTGAATTATGGTGATCTCTGTTCGTCGGGTTCCACTAGCCATCGGTGTTTGTAGTAACTTAGTGAATACTTGTCTTTTATGCATTACTAAAAGCATAATCCTTTTCTCTCTGATTCTCTGAAGTCTTTGACACTTTTATTATAATCGTTTACATTATATCAAGTTGACATCAATGACAATACTATCCACTAACTGATTTAATGTCTTGCATTATCTTTCTGCATTTCAGTGATCAACTTAACATATTAAAACATTCAATCAGTTACATGTCATCAATCTCTCCCTTTGGAATTGATGTCAACATACTACATTATCATACTATACTATCACTAATAAAATATGAAATATAACAGTTTCATTAGTCTTTCCTATTGTAACTATTGCAAATGTCTGGTTTTCGGTAAGGTCAAAATAGATTTGATTTATTTCTTGTAGAGTGGACTTCTTCAATCTTCAATCCCTTCATTGTATAGATGTAGCATCTTATGTCTCTATTCTGATGTATGATTTTCCTTGACTGTTCCTCTTCTTGATAATCTCTTTTTCCTTTGACAACAATCTCTCTCTTTGTATGAACTCTCTCCCTTTGTTTCTTCTCTCCCTTTGATGGTTATTTCATATGTAATCAATCTCTCTCCCTTAGAATATTGATTAACTCTTCCTTTGATTATCTTAGGAACTTCTCTTCATGGATAATGATAATGATATAATCTCTCCCTTTGACAACAATGCCAAACAATCATCTATATCATCTTTATCCCTTTTATATAATATATTCCTTGAATTTCCCTATCCATTAGCAATACAATGTCTCTTGTATTTGGTGTAGATTTGTACCTTGTTGTGTACAGATGTATCTATTTATGTTCATCTCGGTTGTGCATCAACATGAATGATCTTCTTATTTGTGTGTAGGATGATGCAACCTCCTAGTCATCTTAGTGACCAATAGATAAGGGTTGGACCCCTAGTCTCTGTCTTAAGTACTCAAATGTATCCTTTGGTAATGGCTTGGTGAATATATCAGCTAGTTGTTCCTTTGATTAAACATATTATAGTATCATCTCTTTTCCTTGCACTTGTTCTCTTAGATAGTGATAATTGATATCAATATGCTTAGTCTTAGCATGCATGACTCGATTCTTAGAAATGTTAATTGCACTAGTATTATCACAATAGATAATTACTGGTTCAAGAAGCTTCATATGCATATCATCCAGTAAGTATTTTATCCATGCAATATTGGAGCAATTTGTAGCAGTAGCCACATAGTCTACTTTTGTAGTAGACTGAGAGATGCATCATTGCTTCTTGCTGATCCATGTGACAAGTCTATCACCCATGAAGAATTCTCCTCTAGTTGTTCTCTTTTGGTCATCAATTTTTCTAGCTCAATCAACATCTGTATAGAATTGTAGCTCAAATTTTCCTTCTCTTTATACCATAAGCCATAGTCCTCAGTGTTCTTCAGATACCTCAGAATTCTTTTGACTGTAGTCATATGTGATTCCTTGGGATTAGCAGAGAATATTGCAACTATTCCAACTCCATGTGCTATATCTAGTCTGGTATGAACAACATAAATTAGTTTTCCAATCATTGATAATACAAGGTTTGATTTACCTCATTTGATTTTTATTCTTTTGTCAGCTTACATCTAGTGGCCATAGGTGTTCCAACTAGTCTGGAATCTTCCATCTTGAATATCTTCATCACTTCCTTGATGTATTTGGACTGAGTAATATATATGCCTGCATCTTGTTGAAGAATTTGTAAACCAAGAAAGAATTTGATCTCCGCAAACATAGACATTTCAAATTCTTTGCCCATTTCATTATCAAAGGATTTGCATAGCATTTCATTTCCCCCAAAAATGATATCATCAACAAAAATTTCAGCAATTAGAATATTACCATCGATATCTTCTTTTAAGTACAAATTGCTATTATCACTTGTTCTTACAAATTTAATGCTAATGAGATAGGAATGAAGTCTTTCATACCAGGCTCTCGATACTTGTTTTAATCCATACAAGGCTTTATGGAGTCTACATACCATTTTTCTCTTGTCTAGATCAACAAACACTTCTGGTTGTTCAATGTGTACGTCTTCTTCCAGTATTGCATTTAGGAATGCATATTTGACATCCATCTGGTATACCTTGAATCCTTTAAATACAACATAAGAAAGTAAGATTCTAACTCCTATTCTAGAAATAGGTGCAAAGGTTTCTCCATAATCAATACCTTCTTCTTCATGTGCATACCCCTTGCATACTAACCTTTCTTTGTTTCTTGTGACTTATCCATTCTCATTCAGCTTGTTTCTGAATATCCATTTGGTACCGATGACATTCTTGTCATCTGGTCTCGGTACTAGTGTCCATGTATTGTTCTTCTTAATCTATTATATTTCTTCATTCATCACACTGACCCATTCTTCATTCTCAAGTGCAGTGTTAACAGATTTAGGCTCAAAAACACAAAGTAAACATATAGTGTTTAGTGACTTACTTCTTGTTCTTGTTCTAGCCTTCTTGTCTCCTATGATTTAATTCTGTGGATGATATCTTCTGACATACTTGGAAAGTTTCAGTTCAACTTTGTGTCCATCATTCTGATCATCTTCTTGACCTTCATTTTGATCTCCATCGCTCGAAACATCATCTTGAGGATTTTCCTATTTTTGGTAATTGTAGCCTGATGCTCGAGTACAATGTTCTGTTGCTTGGGAGCGATACATTATTTCTCAGGTAGAGTGTCACATTATGTATAAACAAACCTGTTGTAGTCCTTCGGTTCTCTTCTACTTTCCTTATCATTCTTCTCTACAAATTCATCTATTTTTATATTTGCACTTTCAATGATTTTGTTAGATGACATTTTAAGACATTTATAAGCCTTGCTTTTGGTTGAGTACCCTAGAAAGATACCTTCTTCACTTTTGGAGTCAAGTTTTCCATTTCTTTCATCCTTCAAAATATAACATTGACTACCAAAGATTCTGAAGTAACTTACATTGGGTGTGTGACCATACCAAAGCTCATAGGGTGTCTTTTTTGTGTCCTTCAATTGTACTTTGTTTAATGTGTAGACAACAATACTAATAGCTTCCCTCCAGAAATTTTGAGTGATGCTTTTCTCAATCATTAATATTCTTGCACAGTCAACAATTGATCTATTTCTCCTCTCAGCAATTCCATTTTTTTGTGGTATTCTTGGTGCAGAAACCTGTCTTTTAATTCTATGCTCATTGCAATAGTTAGTGAAATCATCTGAAGTAAATTCCCCTCCTCTATCTAACCTTAAGAATTTAAATTTATTTTCACTTTGTTTTTCTACCATAGCCTTATGCCATTTAAAAATCTTGAATGCTTCTGATTTATCTTTTAAGAACATAAATGTCATCATTCTAGAATAAACATCAACAAAGAGAATGAAATACCTATCTCCATATTAACTCTTTGTCCTCGTGGGTCCACATAGATCTGTACGAACTAATTCTAGAATTGCATTCGATGTATGGGTTTTACTCTTGAAACTAGACCTTAAGCATTTCAATTTATTTTCACTTTGTTTTTCTACCATAGCCTTATGTCATTTAAACATCTTGAATGCTTATGATTTATATTTTAAGAACATAACTGTCATCATTCTAGAATAAACATCAACAAAGAGAATGAAATACCTATCTCCATATTAACTCTTTGTCCTCATGGGTCTACATAGATCTGTATGGACTAATTCTAGAATTGCATTCAATGTATGGGTTTCACTCTTCAATTTACCTTTTTGAAAATTCTTGCACATGATATGCTCGGTAAGCCTCTGACTTTCCTTTTATTTATTATCTTTATCATGTTGTCAATGTTCACATGACACAATATTATGTGCCACAACCATATATCTTCATTTCTAGCCATTAAACAAGTGGTGTTAGTGTCATCAAGATAGAAAAGGTTACCTTTTGTTTGCTCATGAGTTCTGATTAACCTTCCTGATTCATTGAAGATCTTTTCCTTCTTATTCTCAAATGCTACTCTGTGACCTATATTGTTCAACTTAGAAACATTTAACAGATGATAATTTAGTCCTTTTACCCAATAAGCATTTTCATATTTGATCAAGTTATTCAACATTATAGTTCCTTTACCTTCAACTGGACAAGGTGTATCATTACCCATTCTTACTGATCCACCATTATAGTATTCAAAATTCTCAAACTTTTGTTTATCACTGGTCATATGGTAAGTGCAACCACTATCTATGATCCAGACATCATTCTTACTAAATTTAGATATGAGTGCAGTTTATACATACCTTTCTTCCTCTTCATCTGAATCATCCTTCATGGCTAAAAATACCATCTCAATTTCCTCTTCTCATTCGGTGTCAATGTCATCATCTCTATTCTCAGCTAGGTAAAAATCTTTCTTCCCTTTGTCCTTGTAGTCTCGGGTATCTCTTTTGTCAGATTGTCAGCTGCTTCGGTAATCTTTGTTATCACCTTATCAAACTACTTCTCATATGATCTATCAGTAATCCTGTCATCTTTTCTTCTATTTGGACATCTTGCAGCAAAGTGTCTAGCCTCTTTACAATTAAAACATACAAGTGGTAATTTACCTTTGTATCTACCTTTTCCTCTCTGCAATCTTATTTCTATTAGTGCTTCAATTTCATCAAGTCCTTGATCCTCATTATCACTTTCACTATCATTTATAATAGCATGTTTATGACTCAAATTACTTATTCTCAAAGAAGATTTGAATGTAGATTCTATAGATGGTAATACAATATTATCAAATTTATTAATCTCAAATGAAATCAGTCTACCAATTAGACTATCCAGAGTAACTGTATTGTTTTCAATTGCTCTCATTTCTTGAATAGCAGAAAATCTAATAGCATATACAGGCAGTAAGGTTCTTAAGATTTTACTTACCACTGTCTCCTCTTCAAGTACACCTCCAAATCCTTGAATACATTGAATACCTCTTTGATTTTGTAGCTATACTAAGTGATATTTTCTCCTTCTTTCATCCTTAAGTCATCAAACCTCCCTCTTAAGCTTTCTGCCTTGGCTCTTAGTACATTAACATCTCCTCCATGTACCAGCTTCAACTTATCCCATATTTTCTTTGTAGAGGTGCAGGTTCTGACATATTCAAACTTACCATTGGAGAGTGATGAGGTAAGTTCTATCATCATTCAATTATGTTCATTATTTTCTCTCAATTGCTCAAGAGTGTGAGGTCATGTAGGCAACACATATTCAGTATCAAGGTATTGAGTAACATCATTGTCAATACCTAATAGGTGGAGTCTTATCCCACTTTTCCATGATGCAAAGTTGTCTTTATTCAACTTGGGCACATCTCGTCTGTTCATCTTGTGATCTTTTGCTTTGAGATGTTAAACTCCTTTTCTAAGAACACAAGCTTTGATACCAATTGTTAGTAATAATTGAGAGGGGGGGTGAATCAGTGGCCTCAAAAATATTCCAATTAATCAACCCAAAAACTTAGTACCACAATATTAAGACTTTAGTTATCTTTAGTCCTATAAGATGAATGCCTCCAAATATACTTATTAAATTACTACTGCTCAGAATGCTTTGTTAAACATTATTCTGTATGTTTACCGAATAGTAGTCTGTTAATTTACTGAAAGACAATAAATTATCTAGAGTATATCGATCAATCCAGATTAGCTATGTGTAATGAAAAACACTAAAGTAATGACTCATAAACACAATGACACATGGATTTTTAATGTAGAAACCTTGTTAAGGGAAAAACCACTTGGGACTCGTAACCCAAAATTTTCACTCTTTTGAAGTGAGCTTGGTGAAGAGCCAACCTTGTTAAAGGTTACAAACACACTGTTAGGTGTGACCTTGTTAGAGGATTTAAAATATTAGCTTGTCACTTGATATCATGCATCTCTATGCTACCTTCCTTGATCAAACACTCACTTGGCCTGTCAATAGGTATCTAGCATAGCATGTTATCATCATGATCAAACTGTTTGATTCTCCTTGGGATGTATCTCAATATAGAAAGTATTTTTAAATTTTTCTTGGTTAAGAGACTTTCTGAATCAATGGTTAAAATGAAACAATATGATCTTTTCACATATACAACTTATACTTTTAGATTTTTAGATCTATTTTAAACTCATAAAATAATTTGATCAATATGTCCTTTTAATACCTTTTCTCCACTATTTTTCTGCTCGGTAATGCTATGCTCTATTGCTTGGTGTCTGCAGAAAACTTTAGCTCTTTCCTTTGATTGATTGATCAAGACTGTATGAAGTTGTTCTTCATTAGTTTCTCTCCAGCATCCTATTTTTCATTCACTCCCCTTAACTCTTAATGAATTAAGTTGTCTCTTTATAGACATGATATCACCGTTTCTAGGTTCTTGATTTTCTTGATCTTGGCGTGATCCACAATCTTCTCCAATTTGATTTAAAACAAAAATCCTATTTTATCTCATAGAAATCTTCTTGGCAATTGGACAAAACAACTTTAAATCCTTTACTTATCTTTGGCTTTATCTTGTCGATGCAAACAATGATAACTACCAGTTAAGTCTATATTTAGCTCTGCCAGCTATATATTTTGTCATTTTTGAAATCTAGTTAATTTCGGTGTTTAACTCTTTGATAGCTTCAGTCATCACTCTAGTTATCCTCGGGCTTCTTCGTTAGTGTTTTCTGTCTGTTGGGCATTACTGTAATTTTTTTCTCATTGGTTAACACTATAATTATAATTGTTGGTAATGCTTATCAGTTTCTTTACTCAAGCATCACTTTGACTTGAATTTTAGATGCAAAGGGTTTGACAATCTAGTGCCTTTCCTCCCCTCTAGGTTCTTGTTTGACCAAACCAACCATCCAATGGCTTTTCTTTGTTGGATCTTCCACCAATTAGGATCTTCTAGACCCTCTCCACCAAATTCTCCTCCAAGGTATAGTTGGATCTTGGAAGACTCCAAGACTTATAAGCTCAACTAGTCCAACTAGTTAACCAAAAGATTAGTTTCCTACTCTACAACTCCACCTAGATTGCCAATCCTCTACCTAGGATCTTCCCTCACACTCATTGAGACTCTCCATACACTTCTTGACCCTTTCTTGGTCATTCTACATCCATTCCAACACTCCAAAGTGCTCCGCCAATCCAATTGGTCTTTAACTCACTAGGAGGGCTAATTGCTCAACTCCTTATAGTTCTATTTTCATTGATTTTGGCCTATTGCTTCCAAAATATCCAAATTACCCCATAAAAAAACTTGAAAATCTTCAATACACCATTCAACCCCATTAGAATCCAAAACACTTACCTCCGATGGCACCCAACACCCTACTTTCTTGTAGGCCCTAGATTATAGCCTATTAATTAGGCCTCTCGACCAGTGAACATGAACAATTGAAAATCTTGTCTCCAATCACTAAGTCACCTCCAAACACCATTTAATCCTTTTAGGAGACTATCTAGTGCATCTAGAAATGTCACTAAGTCTTCCCCAAAAGGTCTTGGGTGCTCACACATAGTCTGTCTTCTCCCTGTCCTGGCTCACCTAGTTTCACCAGTCTTCCATAGGGCTTCATTGTTAGCCTGTGAAATCCATTGAGACAACAAAAAAAAGAAAAAAACCCTATCTAATAACCCTAACCCTACCTTCCCTATTTTTTTAGTCAATTCCATTGGAGGAAAACTAGGTTAGAGCCATTTATATCTTGGCAGCACTATCTTGTCTCTGTGAGACCAGTGGCCTTCAAAATATTGTAACTTTAAACCTACTAAACTTAAAAACAAACTAACTATTGCATATGAAAACTGAAAATAAACACTACACTATCATGGATCCTGATCACCTATGCCAATCCATACAGGACCATACAAAAGCAAAGATACAGGGCAAATTATGCAAATAAAGGTACAAACATCCATACAGAGGTGTCAAAAATAAATATCTCAATCCAAAATATCATTAACATTGTCCAAAAATTGATTCCATGCTCATATACTGAGCATTGGTAGTTACAAATCAGTTTAACTATATTTTTTCATTTCTTGCAAAAGTTGCTTGAGCAACTTTTTGCATTTTGAAGCATTTTGACTTTCTATGTCAACTCGATGATTGATGTTGAATCCTAGGACCCTAAATAGGATATGTAGGGTCCTAAAACATACCTTCAACCCATGTTTCACTAAAATGAAAACTTTTCCACAATTTGAAGTCAAAAGACCCAAAACCCCTAATGAGCACTAAAGCCCTTACAAACATAAAGTTAGACTAACATTGCTTCCAACCTTTTGGAACTTATTCTACCACTCACACAAACTCCTAATTCAACCCTAAACAACACCAAAACATAAAATAGGGAGGTGCCCTGCACCATACTCCCCTGGACAAAACAACTCAAGTCCCTTGAGTTATGAGGTCTTCAAGTGTGACCCCATGTTTCAAAACCTCCAGCCCCATCATCCAAGTAGCCTCAGCTTCAGGTAGTCCCTGCCACTTGATGAGATACTCCTTATAGTTACCCTTCCTTGTCTTCTTTATCACCTTAGAGTCCAAGACACTTTCCAATTGTAATGGCTTTGGGGTAGGCAAATCTTTCACCCAATCATCTTCCTCCAACTCTACAAGTGTAGACTGACCTATGTCTAGAGGTGATCCCCTATAAGGATATAAGTCACAAACATTGAAAATAGGTGAAATTCCCAAATCAGGGGGCAATTCCACTTCATAGGCATTCTTGCCATATTTATGCAAAATCTTCAGTGGTCCAATCTTCTTCATGAGTAGCTTAGTTGGTTGGACTTTGGGTAGCCTCTCCTTCCTAAGGTAGGAAAGTAATAGATCCCCAACCTTGAATTGCAAATCACTCATGGTCTTATCAGCATTGGTTTTGTACTTCACCTATTTTTGTAAGGTCTTATTGACTTGATCATGCATCTCCTTCATTTGCTCTACAAATGATTCTCCTTGTGCACTCCTCTTGTCCCTCAAAATGAGATCCCTCAACTCCAAAATCCCTCTAGGATTGACCCCATAAACTATTTCAAAGGGAATTTTACCTATACTCCTATTAATGGAGTCATTGTATGCAAATTCTTCTTGCCCTATGATATGATCCCAAGCTTGTCCATGTTGTTTGGTCAAACATCTCAACAAATTCCTAAGTGACCTATTCACTACTTCTGTTTGCCCATCTGGTTGTGGATTGTGGGCTAAGGAGAAAGATAAATTAGTTCCAAGCATCTTCCAAAGAGTTCTCCAGAAGTGACCCACAAACTTTGTATCCCTATCACTGACAATATTCAAAGGAAAACCATGAATTCTTACAATATCCCTAAAGAAGAGTCCTGCAATCTAAGAAGCATCTTTTTTTTTCTTGCATGGAATGAAGTGTGCCATCTTACTGAAATGGTCTACCACCACAAACACACTATCATTTCCTCTAGATGTCTTTGGCAACCCCAAAACAAAATCCATACTAAGGCACTCCCAAGGCCTTTGGGGTATAGCTAGTGGTTGGCACAACCCACTATTGCTGCTTTGTCCTTTTTCCCTATGACAAATATAGAATTTCTCTACAAATATCCTCACATATGACTGCATCTTAGGCCATTAGTAATGCCTATGTACCTACTCCAAAGTTTTATCCACTCCAAAGTGGCCTCCCAAGCTTCCTTGGTGTTTTCCCTTCACAATGTTTTCCCTCATTGAGCACTGAGGTATACGCATAAGATAACCTTTGAACAATAGGCCTTCCTACAACACAAACTCACTGAAATCCACCTTGAACCCCTGCTGAAACTTTACACAAGCTTCATAAGCTTCTTTGAAATCTTTGTCTTCCTTGTAGAGGTCTTTCAAATAATCCAACCCTATACTTTGTAGTTGTATCTCCTAGATTGTGAGTAATCTTCTACTAAGAGCATCTAAAACCTTGTTTGTAACCCCCTTCTTATGCTTAATAACAAATGTGTAAGCCTACAATGATTCTACCCACTTCATATGCCTCTGATTTAGTTTTTCTTGTCCATTTAGGAAACTTAAGGCATGGTTATCAGTATAGACCGCAAACTCCCTAGGTAGTATGTAGTGTCTTCACTTCTTCAAGGCTTGTACCATGGCATATAACTCCAAATCATAGGTGGAGTACTTTTGTTTTTCCTCATTCAACTTCTCATAGAAGATTTCCACAGGGTGTCCCTCTTGGCTTAGCACTACTCCTATAGCCAACTTGCTAGCATCAAAGACTACCACAAAGAGTTGATTAAAGTTAGGAAATCTAAGTGTAGGTAGCTTTGCAATCCTCTTTTTCAACATTTTGAACCCCTGGTCTGCTGCCACTGTCCATTCAAACTTGCATTTGATTCCACCTTTTATCGTGTTCAGGATTGGGGCACATACATGACTAAAATTTATTACAAATTTCCTATAGTAGGAGGCCAACCCATGGAGACTCCTAACATCCCCTATGGACCTAGGTGTAGGCCATTCCAAAATGGACTTAACTTTATCAGGATCCATCTTCATACATTCATTAGCAACCATAAAGCCAAGGTAAACTAGTTCAGTTTTGAGAAACTCACACTTTTCTTGGTTTATCATCAACTTCTCTTGATGTAGCTTCCTTAGGACCATCTCCAAATTATTCATGTGCTCCTCCTTGGACCTGCTAAATATCAAAATATCATGAAGGTAAACTATTACAAACTTACCAATAAATTCTTCTAGCACTTCATTCACGAGCCTCATGAATGTGCTAGGTGCATTACTTAGGCCAAAGGGAATTACTATCCACTCATATAGACCCTCATTGGTCTTAAAAGTTGTTTTCCACTCATCACATGGCCTCACTCTTATATGATGATACCCTGACTTCAAGTCCACCTTAAAAAATTAACAATATCCTCCAAGATTGTCCATCAAGTCTTCTATCGGGGGCATTGGGAACCTATATCTGATTGTGATCTTGTTTATAGCCCTAGAGGCCATACACATCCTCCATTTTCCATCCTTCTTAGGTGCAAGTACTATTGGCACAACACAAGGACTCAAACTTTTGCTTATCAACCCCTTATCCAACAAATCTTGGATCTGTTTTGCTATCTCTAAATTTTTTCTTGGTGTCATCTTATATGTTGCTTTGTTTGGAAAATTTTCTCTAGGAATGAGGTCAATCTGATGACTCACATCCTTCATAGGTGGTAAGGCACTTGGAAAACCATTATCTACTATGTCATGATACTTCTCCAACAAAGCTTGTATCTCTAGTAGCAAATAGACTTTCTCCTTAGTTTCCTCCTTTGGTTTGATTACTACTGCACAACATACTCCTTTCTCCTTCTTCATGGACTTTAGAAACTCTTTCCCACTCAATAACATCACACTTTTACCCACATGCTTCTCTTCATTGGGTTCTTGTAATTGATCCATTTGGAATTTCTTTCCTAGCTTGGTGATAACATAATTTTTCTTCTCTCCATCATGTATTTCTTTGACATCATACTACCATGGACGTCCTAGGAGTAGATGGCATTCATCCATAGGTAGTATGTCACATAGGACCTTTTCCTTATATTCCCCAATCTCAAACTCAACCATAGTTTTCTCATCTACCACTATTTGTTGACCCTTGTTCAACCATGAAACCTTGTAAGGTGTGGTGTGAGGTATCCTTCTCAACTTGAATTTCTCCACCATCTCAGTGGACACTATATTCTTAGTGGATCTAGAGTCCACTATAAACTTGCAAATCTTCCCATGAGACCTACAAGTTGTCTTGAATAAGTTCTTTCTTTGGGGTGGCTCTATGG
Source organism: Thuja plicata (assembly GCA_018584345.1). Classification (NCBI taxonomy): domain Eukaryota; kingdom Viridiplantae; phylum Streptophyta; class Pinopsida; order Cupressales; family Cupressaceae; genus Thuja; species Thuja plicata. The sequence goes on from MU225479.1 coordinate 2,365,324, forward strand.
TGCTAGGTACTTTCAATAAGGTTCTCCTTACATCAAGTTCTCTCCTTCTAGTACTAGTCCTACCTTGGAAATGGGAGAAGTAACACTTTGAGTGTCATCTTCTTGAACTAACTGATTCCTTCTATCCACCATTGAAGATGAGGAATCCTTCTCTGGACACCTACCCATTATGTGACCCACTTGGTTGCAATTATAACACCTACTAGTAAAAACTGAATTAGATCTCCCTTGGGGTTGGAACCTACCTCTTGGTGGTCCTCTACCTCTGTATCCTCCCCTTTGGAAAGATCCTCTATACTGGTTTCCTCCACTACTATCCATGGACTGACTATCTTCTTGTCTATTAGGGCTCTTTCCTCTACCAAAGTTACCCCTGCCTCTCTGAAAACCTCTGTTATTGCTACCACCTCTTCCTCTCTGATGGAAGTCATTTCTTCTTCCTTCTTTATCCTCTACTCTCAAGGCCAATTGAAAGCATTTGTGCATACTTTATGGTGCCATCATGCTAATCTCATCTTGAATGCCCTATCTTAACCCATTTAGGTATCTTTCTACCTTCTCCATTTCATCTTCTTGTCTCCTAGCCCTTAGGCTTAGTTTATGGAACTCCTCTATGGATGCACTCACTATCATCTCCTTCTATCTTAAGTTCTACAACTTTTGATATGTTTGAATTTCATAATCAGTGGCAAAAATTGTGCCCTCAAACTGATTTTCATCCTCTCTCAAGAAACAATCTTCTTCTTCCCACTATTCACTCTTTCATCGTGTATCATGTTACACCACACCAATGCAGATCCCTTGAGTCTAGCCTTAGCATAACTGGCCCTCTTCTCCTCTGAGATTTCCTTGTAATCAAATTGGTTGTCAATGGCTTCAAGCCAATCTAACAACTCTTCTCCATTCAGGCTACCACATTAGTAGGGTATGTGTTCCATGCTATCCTTGTTTAAATATTTGAAGGCATCTAGGAATACCTTTTGCTCCTTTTCTATCTCAGGCTCTTTTCCCTTGTTGGATGACTCCTTAGTTTGACTATCATCATCTCCATCACTTTCATCTCCCCATTCAATGATCTTCTATTTGCTTTTTGTCTCAGATACATGAGCCTTCTCCAAGAGGCCTTGAACCAATTCTACTAAGGCATCCCTACTCATTTCCTTAGGAGACATGCTTTAAACCTCTTTAATTGCTTGACTCACCTCCCTTTTAGACATACACAATCTTCAATCTATTCCGGCTCTGATACCACTCTGATGCAGAGGGTTTGACAATCTAGTGCCTTTCCTCCCCTCTAGGTGCTTGTTTGACCAAAATAAACATCCAATGTTTGTTGTTTGTTGGATCTTCCACCAATTAGGATCTCCTAGACCCTCTCCACCAACTTCTCCTCCAATGTATAGTTGGATCTTGGAAGACTCCATGAATTCTAAGCTCAACTAGTCCAACTAGTTAACCAAAAGCTTAGTTTCCTACTCTACAACTCCACCTAGATTGCCAATCCTCTACCTAGGATCTTCCCTCACACTCATTGAGACTCTCCATACACTTCTTGACCCTTTCTTGGTCATTCAGCATCCATTCCAACACTCCAAAGTGCTCCACCAATCCAATTGGTCTTTAACTCACTAGGAGGGCTAATTGCTCAACTCCTTGTAGGTCTATTTTCACTGATTTTGGCATATTGCTTCCAAAATCTCCAAATGACCCCACAAAAAAACTTGAAAATCTTCAAGACATCATTCAACCCTATTAGAATCCAAAACCCTAACCTCTGATGGCACCCAAAACCCTACTTTCTTGCAGGCCCTATATTATAGCCTATTAATTAGGCCTCTCGACCAGTGAACATGAACAATTGAAAATCTTGTCTCCAATCACTAATTCACCTCCAACCACCATTGAATCCTTTTAGGAGACTATCTAGTGCATCTAGAAATGCCACTAAGTCTTCCCCAAAAGGTCTTGGGTGCTCACACAAAGTCTGTCTTCTCCCTGTCCTGGCTCACCTGGTTTCACTAGTCAGCCATAGGGCTTCATTTTTGGCCTATGAAATTCATTGAGAAAATAACAATAAGAAAAAAAACCCTATCTACTAACCCTAATCCTACCTTTCCTACGGTTTTAGTCAATTCCACCAGAGGAAAACTAGGTAAGAGCCATTTCTATCTTAGCAGCACTGTCTTGTCTCTATCAGACTAGTGGCCTTCAAAATCTTGTATCTTTAAACCTACTAAACTTAAAACAAAACTACCTATTGCATATGAAAACTGAAAATAAACACTACACTATCATGGAGCCCGATCGCCTATGCCAATCCATATAGGACTGTATAAAAGCAAAGATACAGTGCAGATTATGCAAATGAAGGTACAGACATCTGTAAAGAGGTGTCAAAAATAAATGTCTCAATCCAAAATCTCATTAACCTTTTCCAAACATCAATACCATGCTCATATACTGAGCATGGGTAGTTACAAATCAGTTTAACTACATTTTGTCATTTCTTGCAAAAATTGCTCGAGCAACTTTTTGCATTTTGAAGCATTTTGACTTTTTATGTCAACTCAATGATTGATGTTGACTCCTAGGACCCTAAATAGGATATTTAGGGTCCTAATACATACCTCCAACCCATGTTGCACTACAATGGCAACTTTTCCACAATTTGAAGTCAAAAGACCCAAAACCCCTAATGAGCACTAAAGCCCTTACAAACATGAAGTTAGACTAACATTGCTTCCAACCTTTTGGAACTTATTCTACCACTCACACAAACTCCTATTTCAACCCCAAATAACACCAAAACATCAAATAGGGAGGTTTCCTGCACCGCTTTCAGTGATCTCTATCCATCAGGTTCCACTAGCCATCGATGTTTTTAGTCACTTAGTGAATGCTTTTCTTTTATGCATTACTGAAAGCATAATCCTTTTCTCTCTAATTCTCTGAAGTCTTTGACACTTTTATTATAACCATTTAGATTATATCAAGTTGACATCAATGAAAATACAATCCATTAACTGATTTAATGTCTTGCATTATCTTTCTTCTTTTCGGTGATCAACTTAACATCTTCAAACATTCAATCAGTTACATGTCATCAATTTATTTTTTCCTTAAAAGTCAAAAAGATATTTGTATAGGGGGAAAATGGATCCACACCCTATACTTAGGAGAGGGAGAATACCAATATTTATCCTCCAATGAGATCCGATTAACACAAAGGTAAGTGTCAATTCGTGATCTACACAAAGGAGATAAATGGCTTGGGTTTGTTAGTAATAACTGAGAGGGGGGGGTGAATCAGTGGCCTCAAAAACTTATCCTTAATCTAACCACCAATCAAATAAACCTCAAATTATTATATCCCTATAAGATGCATGCCATGAAATACTTATAATGATTAACTGTCTGTCGATTTTCCTTGTTAGTCCTTATTCTCCTTGATTACTGATAAGCAGTATAACTACTTACCGAAATACAGTAAATATGTAGAGTATACCTATAAATCTAGAAATGCATATGTGAAACGTAAAATAGTAAAGTAATAAACCATACACACATAGCACATGGATTTTAACATGGAAACCTTGTTAAGGGAAAAAACCACTGGGATCGGTACCCCAAATTTTCACTCTTCTGAAGTGAGCCCTCTTAGGAGCCAACCCTGTTAAAGGTTACAAACACACTGTTAGGTGTGACTGTGTTAGAGGATTTTACACATGTAGGTTGTCACTTAGTATCGGGCATCTAATGCTTCCATCCTTGAATTAGCTTCTCTCTTAGCCTGTCAATAGGCATTAGGCATATCCAATGCTACGTTCATGAATCAACCTTTTTGGCACTCCTTGGGATGTACTTCAATATAGAGAAGACTATTAAGTCCTTCTCTGTTAAGAGACTTGATTCTTCAATGGTTAAACTGAAACAAAATGACCTATTTCTAATGCAACTTGAATTGCATATTTTTAGATCTATTTAAGTACATTACCTCTCTGATCAATGTATCAATTCAATTCTTTTGTGCTCCATACTTTCTGCTCTATGATACTGTGTTCATTATTCATCGGTTGCAAAATTCCTTAGCTCTCCTTTAGCTTGATTGATCAGTACTGCATGAAGTTGTTCTTCATCAGTTTCTTTTCACTCCCCTTTTTCCCTTTTTCATGTGATGGAAATGAATTAAGCTTGTCTCTTATATAGACATAATATTCATTGATTCTTGATTCTTGATTCTTGATTCTTGGTGTGAAAAACAATCCAGCCAATCTAATTTAAAGCATAACTCCTTATTTATCTTGTAGTTATCTTTATGCCAACTGTACAAATCTTCTTTCAATCAATCACTTAACTCCAGTCAAATAAAAAAAATAAAACAACCAGTTAAGTCTATCTTCAGCTCTTGCCAGCTAGATATTTTGTGATTTTATAAACTCTCTATTCCATCGGTCAACTCTTCAGTTATTCATTGGTTACAACTACCAGTTCCATTGGTGTGACTTTAGTTAGCTTCGAGATCTCTGTCCGTCAGACAACTCTACTTTTAGCTCGTCAGGCATCCTATGGTTTTGCTTTGTCAAGAAACACTGTCATTTGCTTGTTGGGTATCACTGTGACTTTTCTTCTTTGCCTTTACCAATGGTGTGCACTCCGTCAGTGTTATCTATCACTTAGTGAATACTTAAATTTTATGTATTTCTGAAAGCATAACATTTGTTCCATTGACTCTCTAAAGTCTTTGGCATTTTATACACGACTGTACAGATGATATCAAGTTGACATCAATGATAATACAAACAATTAACTGATTTAATGCCTTGCATTATCTTCAACTTAACATTATCAAACATTTAATCAGTTACATGTCATCAATCTCTCCCTTTGGCATTGATAGCAACTAAACTTATATTATCACAATATACTATTTCTAATGCAATATGAAATACAATTTATTGAGATTCATCAAACTACCAAATAGTTTGTTTTGATAATCGATAAAAATGTCTAACTGCTGGTAAGCTCTGTTTTAGCTTAGATTTAATTCTCGCAGCTTTCTGTTTACTAATGTGTTGAATCTTCTTCTTGTGTCAATTTCTCTCCTTTGACTGTTCTCTCTTTTGTGATGTCTTTTTGTCTTGTTAGCAACTCTTCCTTTGTATTAACTCCTTCATACAAACTCTCTCCCTATGGATATGATCTCTCCCTGTTAGAGTAATCTGATAATGGATAATCTCTCTTTCTTCCTTTGAAGAATGTGATAATATGGATACTTTCTCTCCCTTTGACAACAATGCCAAACAAATATTGTTACAAGTATCTGACATTCATGTCAAAAAATCATTTTCCTCCTATCCATAATATATTCCTTGAATTTCCCTTATCCATCAGCAATACAACGATATGCTCTGGTGTTCAGTTCTGATATATACCTATCTGTATATAGATGTAGCTTTGAAGTTCTTCTCTTTGCTTTCATCAACATGAATGATATTCTGATAATAAGTAGGCTAATGTAGCCTTTAGTATCTTACTGACTGGTAGACAAGGGTTTGACCCCTAGTCTCTTTCTCAGGTAGTCAAACATATCCTTGGGTAGTGGCTTGGTGAAGATATCAGCCAATTGTTCTTTTTATTGCACATACTCAAGTATCACCTCTTTTTCTTGAACTTGTTCTCTTAAGTAATGATACTTGATGGCAATATGTTTAGTTTTTGCATGCATGACTGGATTCTTGAAAATGTTTATTGCACTGGTGTTATCACAATAGATAGTCACTAGTTCTAAGATCTTCATATGCATACCTTCTAGCAAATGTTTGATCCATGAAATATTTTAGCAATTTGCAGCAGCAGCAACATATTCTGCTTCTACAGTAGACTGTGAGATGCATCCCTGCTTCTTGCTAATCCATGTGACAAATTTGTCACCCATAAAGAATGCTCCTCTAGTTGTGCTCTTCTGGTCATCAAGATTTCTAGTCCAATCAGCATTGGTAAAAACCTTTAGTTCAAATTTTCCTTCTCTTCTATACTTTAAGCCAAAATCCTTAGTATTCTTCAGATATCTTAGAATTCTTTTTACAGCAATCATATGTGATTCCCTGGGATTAGCAGAAAATCTATCAACAATTCCCACTGCATGTGCAATATCTGGTCTAGTGTGTACAACATACATGAGTTTTCCAATCATTGATCTATACAAAGTCTGATTTACCTCTGTTTTCTTGTCCTCCTTTTTCAACTTACATCCAGTAGCCATCGGTATTCCAACTAGTTTGGATTCTTCCATCTTGAATATTTTCAGGACCTCTTTGATGTACTTGGACTGTGTAATGAAAATACCTTCTCCTTGTTGCATGATCTGGAGACCAAGAAAGAACTTGATCTCACCAAACATAGACATCTCAAATTATTTTCTCATCTCACTATAAAATGATTTGTATAGCATATCATTGCCTCCAAATATGATGTCATCAACAAATATTTCAGCAATCAAGGTGTTAGCATCAATATCTTCTTTTAAATAAAGATTATTGTTTTCACTAGTCCTTACAAATCCAATAATTATTATATAGGATTGAAGTGGTTCATACTAGGCTCTAGGAGCTTGTTTCAATCCATACAAGGATTCGTGAAGTCTACATACCATGTCCTTCTTGTCTGGATCAACAAATCCTTCTGGTTGTTCAATGTATACCTCTTCTTCAAGTATTCCATTTAGGAATGCTGACTTGACATCCATTTGGTATACCTTGAATCCTTTGAACGGAGCATAAGAAAGTAATATCCTTACTCCTTCTATCCTAGCAATGGGTGCAAAGGTCTCTCCATAGTCTATACCTTCCTCTTGTGCATACCCCTTGCATACTAGTCTTGCTTTGTTCCTTGTGACTGCTCCATTCTCATTCAGCTTATTCCTGAATATCCATTTTGTACTGATGACATTCTTTTCATCTGGTCTTGGCACAAGTGACCATGTTTTTTTCTTCTCAATCTACTCAATCTCATCATTCATAGCACTTATCCATTCCTCATTATCTAGTGCAGCATTGACAGATTTTGACTCAAACTCACAAATTAAACAATTTGAGTTTAAAGACTTACTTCTTGTTCTTGTACCAGCTTTCTTATCTCCTATGATCTAGACCTCTGGATGGTTCCTTCTTACATATCTTGCAAGTATTGGTATAGTCCTTTGTCTATCAGCTTGATCATTATTTTGATTTTCAATCTGTTCTTCATCACCTTGCACATTATCTTGATTATTATCCTGACCCTCGGTATTTGTATCCTGATGCTCTGGAGCTATGATTTGTAGCTCAGGGGCTCTCCATTATTGGTAGGGTAGAGTGTCAGGTTCCTCTTTGTAAGTGAACTTATTGTAGTTCTCTAGCTTTTTAGTGCTTTCTTGTTCATTCTTCTCTGCAAATTCATCTATCTTTACATTTGCACTTTCAATAATTTTGTTAGAGGCTTTGTTTAGACATTTGTATGCCTTGCTCTTGGTAGAATACCCTAGAAAAATTCCTTCATTACTCTTGGAGTCAATTTTTCCATTTCTATCATCTTTTAAGATATAACATTGACTGCCAAAATTTTTGAAATAACTCACATTGGGTGTGTATCCATACCATAGCTCATAAGGTGCCTTCTTGGTGTCTTTGTTCAATTGTACTCTATTCAGTGTGTAGATAGTAGTATTGACAGCTTCCCTCAAGAATATTTGGGTGATGTATTTTTCTATCATCAGTGTTCTAGCACAATCAACTATTGATTTGTTCCTTCTCTCAGCAATCCCATTTTGTTGTGGCATTCTTGGTGCAGAAACTTATCTTTTTATACTATGCTCATTACAAAAGTTAGTTAATTTATCTGATATAAACTCACCTCCTCTATCTGATCTCAAACATTTTAGATCCTTACCACTTTGTTTCTCTACCAAAGCCTTATACCATTTAAACATCTTAAATGCTTTTGATTTATCTTTTAGAAATATAACTGTCATCATTCTAGAGTAATCATCAACAAAGAGAATAAAATATCTATCTCCATAATAGCTCTTTGTCCTCATAGGTCCACATAAATCAGTGTGGACTAATTCTAGAATTGCATCAGATGTATGGGTTTTGCTTTTGAAAATAGACTTTGTCATTTTACCTTTTTGACAGTTTTTACACATGATGTTGTCAGGCTTGGTCATTGTCGGTAAGCCTCTGAAATTTCTCTTTTTGATAATTTTTATCATGTTGTCAAAGTTCACATGACACAGTATTTTGTGCCACAACCATATGTCTTCATTTGTAGCAATCAAACAAGTGGATTTAGTATCATTCAGGTAGAATAAGTTACCTTTTGTCTACTCACCGGTACCAATCAGATTTCCAGATTTGTTGAAGATCTTTGCCTTCTTATTTTCAAATGCTACTTTGTGACCTGAATTATTCAACTAAGAAACACTCAAGAGATTATAATTCAATCCATTTACCCCATAAGAATTTTCACACTTTATCTGGTTATTCAACATTATTGTTCCTCTACCTTCAACTTGACAAGGTGTGTCATTTCCCATTCTTACTGATCCACCCTTGTAGTATTCAAAAGTCTCAAAATTTTTCTTATCACCAATCATATGATGTATGCAGCCACTATCTATGATCCAAACCTCATTTTTTCCAATTTTAGATATGAGAGTTGTTTCTACATACCTTTCTTCATCATCATCTGATTCATCCTTTACAGCCACAAACACCATCTTGATGTCTTCATCAGATTTGGTGTCAGTATCATCATCCTTGAATTTTTCTAGGTAGCTGACCTTCTTTCCTTTGTCCTTATAGTCTCAAGTATCTCTTCTTTCTGATTGTCGATAGCTTTTGTAATCACCTCTGTCAAACTTCTTCTCAAAAGATCTGTCATTACTTCTGTCATCTTTTCTTCTGTTAGTACATCTTGTAGAAAAATGTCCAATCTCTTTGCAATTAAAACAAATAAGTGGTAATTTACCTTTGTATTTACCTTTGCCTCTCTACATTCTTCTGGCCATAAGTGCTTCTATTTCATCATGATCATCTTCTTCACTTTCACTATCACTATATTTTTTCATAGTGTTTTTGTGACTTGATTTACTTATTCTCATAGAAGTTTTAAATGTAGACTCTATGTTTGGTAAGACAATATTATCAAAGTTATTCATCTCAAATGAAATCATTCTTCCAATTAAACTATCTAGAGTAACATTGCTATTTGCTACTGCTCTCATTTCTTGAATGGCAGATACTCTAATAGCATAACTAGGCAGTAAGGTTCTTAGAATTTTACTTACCACTATATCTTCTTCTAGTACACCTCCAACTCCTCAGATAGCATTGACTACTTTAATTCTTGTGCTGTACTGAGTGATGTTTTCTCCTTTCATTTTGAGATCATCAAACTTTCCTCTAAGGCTGTCTACCTTGGCTCTCAAAACATTTTTGTCACCACCATGTACAATTTTTAATTTGTCCCACATCTGCTTAGCAATTTTGCATTCTTTGACATCTTCAAATTCAGCATCAAAGAGTGAGGAAACAAGCTCTATCATCATGCCATTATGTTCATGCTTCTCTCTCATTTGTTCAACTATTGGTGCTCCTGTGGGAAACACATATTATTTTTCAAGGAATTGAGTAACATCATTACCAATACCTGATAAGTGGAGTCTTATCCTGCTTTTCCATGAAGCAAAATTATCTTTGTTTAACTTGGGCACATCTCATCTGTTCATCTTGTGATCTTTGACTTAGGTTTTTAAACCTTCCTTCTAAGAACACGAGCTCTGATAACAATTGTTAGTAATAATTGAGAGGGGGGGTGAATCAGTGGCCTCAAAAACTTATCCTTAATCTAACCACCAATCAAATAAACCTTAGATTATTATGTCCCTATAAGATGCATGCCATGAAATATTTATAATGATTAACTGTTTGTTGGTTTTCCTTGTCTATCCTTATTCTCCTTGATTACCGATAAGCAGTATAACTATTTACTGAAATACAATAAATATGTAGAGTATACCGATAAATCTAGAAATACATATGTGAAATGTAAAATAGTAAAGTAATAAACCATACACACATAACACATAGATTTTAACATGGAAACCTTGTTAAGGGAAAAAACCACTGGGACCGGTATCCCAAATTTTCACTCTTCTGAAGTGAGCCCTGTTAGGAGCCAACCCTGTTAAAGGTTACAAACACACTGTTAGGTGTGACCTTGTTAGAGGATTTTACACATATAGGTTGTCACTTAGTATCGGGCATCTAATGTTGCCATCCTTGAATTAGCCTCTCTCTTAGACTACCAATAGGCATCGGGCATATCCAATGCTACTTTCATGAATCAACCTTTTTGGCACTCCTTGGGATGTACCTCAATATATAGAAGATTGTTAAGTCCTTCTTTGTTAAGAGACTTGATGCTTCAATGGTTAAATTGAAACAAAATGACCTGTTTCTAATGCAACTTGAATTGCAGATTTTCAGATCTATTTAAGTACATTACCTCTTTGATCAATGTATCAATTCAATTCTTTTGTGCTCCATACTTTCTACTCTATGATGTTGTGTTCACTATTTATCAATGTCTATATAATTCCTTAGCTCTCCTTCAGCTTGATTGATCAGTACTACATGAATTTGTTCTTCATCAGTTTCTTTTTAGCATCCTCTTTCTTTTCACTCCCCTTTTTCCCTTTTTCATGTGATACGAAAATGAATTAAGATTGTCTCTTATATAGACATAATATTTATTGATTCTTGATTCTTGGTGTGAAAAACAATCCATCCAATCTGATTTAAATCATAACTCCTAATTTATATTGTAGTTATCTTTATGCCAACTGTACAAATCTTCTTTAAATCAATCACTTAACTCTGGTCGAATAAAATTAAAAAAACAAACAGTTAAGTCTATCTTTAACTCTTGCCAGCTAGATATTTTTTCATTTTCTGAACTCTCTGTTCTATTGGTCAACTCTTCAGTTAGTCATCAGTTACAACTAACAGTTCCATCGATGTGACTTTAGTTAGCTTCAGGATCTCCTTCCATCGGGAAAATCTACTTTTAGCTCATCGGGCATCCTGTGGTTTTTCTTCGTCGGGCAATGTTGTCTTCTGCTCATTGAGTATCACTATGAATTTTCTTCTTTTCCTTTACCGATGGTGTGCACTCCATGGGTGTTATCTGTCACTTATTGGATACTTGACTTTTATGCATTGCTAAAAGCATAACCTTTGTTCCATTGATTCTCTGAAGTCTCTGGCATTTTATACATGACCGTACAGAAGATATCAAGTTGACATCAATGACAATACAAACCATTAACTGATTTAATGCCTTGCATTATCTTTGTTGGAAAGTTTACTTCCTAAGGATGCATGAATTATTTTGTGTTGTCATCATGGCAACAAAGTCATACTAAGTTTCTGTCAAGATAACTTAGAAGATAAAATTACTAAGTATGAAAAATAGGACAGACAGAGTTATACAGCGATCAACACATCAACGCACGTGTGAGAGATTGAATTAGAGTATGCATGTTTAGATATATGTTCTATATGATGTATACATACTAATTCCAGACACGCATGGTATGGCATGATAGTACACAGAAGTTATAGACAGATCAATACACTAGCAGTCCAGAAGACAGAGCATGAAAGCCGACTAAGTGTTTTGATCAGCGTATATTATTTTATTATGTAAAGGCCAAGCACCTATGATAATATGTTTTTAATGATGTAATTAGTAATGTTTTAAATACGCTTAAGCCAATTAGTTTGGAAGCATTGTGTATTATGTTTTAAGGCCAACCATAAGTCTTGTTTTGGGTCGCATCTATTCGGGTATGAACATATAAGTATGTAATGTAAAGTTATGTTACAAGTGTCGAAGGATATGAATAAGAAAGATATAAAAGAGTAGTATGATGAAGTCAGTATGAGATAAATCTCTTTAAGAGAGTAAGAGATTCAGTGCATACACGGAATTGATCAGACAACAGTGTCATCACAGCAATTCACTTTTGATATAGTGTATATCAACTATCAGAAGGTTGTAGCCTTCATCTTATTGAGTAGTGAGCTCTGGTAGTGAGCCATATACCTTTAACAGGGTTTTGTAAAGACTCCTAATAGGGTCAT
>MU225479.1:2381160-2401074 GCA_018584345.1 Thuja plicata
AATCTTCTCCCTGTATGCTCACATGATGAGAAGGCAATTCTATTAGATCTGGTGAAGCCTCATCTCAGAACCAAGACAAGGACTCTTCAGATTATGAACAAAGAGTATGAGAAGATAGGAAAATAAATTGAAAAAGCATTTGTACAAGTGTTTATGGATAGACACATGTATCCATCAATGACACCTACAACTAAGGTAACTCCAGCTCCTCCCAAACAGGCTACAGAACCAGTGATTCAAGATGCACCTATGATAGGTCCACAGGTTTCAGCATCCTCAGTGTCAAAAAATTATGATATAGAAGATACTATAGTGGTTGATAATATCAAGATATCCATGATAGCATCTGACAATGACATGGACAAAGTTGATAAAGCATTTGTAAGCACTGAAGAGATGTGCACTGATGATACATCTATACAGTAGGATGAAGTTCCCTCCAATGGTGCAATAGACTTGAATAAAGAGAAAGATACTCAAGATAATGTGACACCAATCAAGGAGATACCAGTAAAGAGTGAATGCATGGATATTAGTCAAAATGCTATATTCACTCCATCCACTTTACCATCTACTTCATTGTTGTCAAGGTTAACTCCTGATTCAACAAGTCTAGATGCATGGGGAGAAGAAGACTTAATAAAGATCAGCGTACCAGCTATGGAAAAAGAAAAAAAAAAAAGGTTATGAGGAACCCTCTTTTCTCTGAATCAGTAAACATCTTGAATGATCTAGTGCCTGCAGACAAGAAAGTAGCCAAAATTCAATCAGTTGAAGATGTCAACAACATTCTAACAAGTTTCAAAGCACACTTTACAGATCTAGTAGACTCAGCTACTAGAATTGTAGAAGATGAATATAAAAAGGAGAGATTGAATGAATTAGTAAATAATTTTACCTTAGACTTAAAATCTTTAAAGATTGGGAAATCTATATTGAAAGAATTGGTAGCCAAAGGTAAGAAAGTTATAGAAAACTGCATGGACAGAGTAAAGTTCACCTCTGAACATATCAAAAAGATAGAGGAGGCAGAGATCATGGTGGGAAGTATTATAAAATCAGTTGAGACATCCATGCAAGAAATGAACATATGTAACAATGTCTATCAAGGTCAGTTGGACAAAATTGAAAAGGCTAAGTTAGAGATCAGTAAGATAAGAGTCAGACAAACTCAATTGAGAAATGCACTTGCGCCCTCTCTAGTAGTTCTGAATGAGAACATCAAATAGATTGATGCCACCATTGTGACATATGATCAAGGTCCCTACATGGATTTGATAATGATGGAGAAGTTGAAATATGCCTTATGCGCACATCTTCAGGTAGTTTATGCAATGAAGGTATTCTGGTAGAAAGAGATCCAATCTCTTCAGATTGTGTATCCAGATGTTTACATGGAGTAAGTATCTAGAAGACTTACAAGTTTTGTACACATTTTTTATTAATGTCAAAGGGGGAGTAATAGAGAATGTGTATATATGGGGAGAAATATATGTATATATTAAAAGATGCTATGATAGACATTTTTTTATGATTAAGTCATTTTAAGAAACTTGGCCACATTCCTTTGTTGCCATAAATGACAAAGGGAGAGATTGTTGGCAAGTTGACTTCCTGACAATTCATGACTTATTTTTTGTTGTCATCATGGCAACAAATTCATACTAAGTTTCTGTCAAAGATAACTTAGAAGATAAAATGACTAAGTATGGAAAACAGGACAGACAGAGTTATACAACGATCAGCACATCAGCGCACGTGCGAGAGATCAAATCAGAGTATGCACATTCAGATATATGTTCTATATGATGTATACATACTAAGTCTAGACACGCATGGTATGACATGATAGTATGGAGAAGTTATAGACAGATCAGTACACCAACAGTCTAGAAGACAGAGCATGAAAGCTGACTAAGTGTTTTGATCAGCGTATATTATTTTGTTATGTAAAGGCCAAGTACCTATGATAGTATGTTTGTAATGATGTAATTAGTAATTTTGTAAACACACTTAATCCAATTAGTTTGGAAGCGTTGTGTATTATGTTTTAGGGCCGACCATAAGTCTTGTTTTGGGTCGCGTCTATTCGGGTATGAACATATAAGTATGTAATGTAAAGTTATGTTACAAGTGTCAAAGGATATGAATAAGAAATATATAGAAGAGTAGTATGATGAAGTCAGTATGAGATAAAGCTCTTTAAGAGAGTAAGAGCATCAGTGCATACACAAAATTGATCAGACAACAGTGTCATCACAGTAGTTCACTTTTGATATAGTGTATATCAGCTATCAAAAGGTTGTAGCCTTCATCCTATTGAGCAATGAGCTTTGGCAGTGAACCATATACCTTTAACAGGGTTTTGTAAAAACTCCTAACAGGGTCATTGTACTTGCATTGTAAAGACTGCTTCTAACAGGGCAAAGGAACTTTAACAGGTTCATTATACTAGTACAATATTTATGGGTACTAATTCCCACCGGGGTTTTCCTCTAATCAAGGTTTCCCCGTAATCATATCATGTGTTATGTGTTCTTGTATTGACCTTCATTGGATTTATGTTTGATTTATGTTTAAGTTGATGAAATATAATAAATAGACAAACACTGATTCACCCCCCCTCTCAGTGTGTCTAACAATCTTCAACTTAACATTATCAAACATTTAATTAGTTACATGTCATTAGGGTTAACTTATCCCTCACCTCTTTAAAGAGAGGGTTTAGGGAAGAGCAATTGAAAATATTTGAAAGGTAATTCTAGAAGACTAATATTGAAATGAAGAAATAAAAAGTACATACCTCCAAAAAATAATCTCTTGAAAGCACTATCAAACGGTCTCAAAAACTTTTTATTTTTATGTTCTTGAACCAAAACTGTGAGATCTACAAAACCCAGAAATATTTTTATTTTATGAGAAAGGTCAATTTTGATGCAAAAATGAATGTCACCTTTGAACCAAAAAGTCTGATTCTGACATGCACAGTCCAACGGAAAATCTGCTTCTGGTTCCTGATAGTTTGCCGAAAAGGGTATCTATATCAACACTCCAATTTGTTGTTCCGAACCTGTCCCTGCAAGAAAAATGGTTTGTTTGTTTAGGGGGAGGGGTTTTCCTTTGTCAAACCCCAGTTTTGGAATTAACCTTAAAAT
Source organism: Thuja plicata (assembly GCA_018584345.1). Classification (NCBI taxonomy): domain Eukaryota; kingdom Viridiplantae; phylum Streptophyta; class Pinopsida; order Cupressales; family Cupressaceae; genus Thuja; species Thuja plicata. The sequence goes on from MU225479.1 coordinate 2,384,316, forward strand.
ATAATTGAAATTGTATAAGTAAACAAAGAAAATAAACAAATTCACCTTGCTTGTATAAAAACCCTTGTGGAGGATTCGAATCCTTGGATCCACAAGTATGTATGCTCCAAAAGAATGTAGAATGTAGAATGTAGGATGTCTCAAATCAATTACTTGTAGATATTCAACACCAATCTTGAATGGATCTTGGAATAGGAAGGGGCTTGCATGAATGTGGATGGAGAAATCTTCAACAAGAGGGCTCCATAGAGCTTTGAATCCTTCAATGGCTACCAATGGATCTCCTTGATGAATTGAATACTTGAATGTATTTGAATGCTTGAATGATTGAGAGTAGATTCTTTCTTCAATAGATATTATCTTGTCTTTTCAAGTCTCATGGTACTTAGCTTGTCCTTCAAACTTAGATTTCACTTAGAGAACATGAGAGGAGAAGGCTTCCTTAGGGAATAATCTTCTAGAGAGGCCTACATAGGAGAATTAAATTCCAATTAGACCTATATCCTATAATTAAACCTATATTAAATATAATTTCAAGATTCGTTGCCCTGAAGACTGAAATAACCAACCCGAAAGTGGGAATTAAATCTTTCTGAAGCCCGACATTTGGAAACCTTGGGATCCTAAAATTTGGACCCTAGGTCAAGGTTGAGGTTGACCTTGACCTAGGTTAGGTTCAAGGTCAACCTTGACCTAGGTTAGGGTCTAGGTCAACCTTGACCCTTAGGTCAAGAATCTTAGAATCACAAAGCATGGTGCATAAAAGGTAGGAGAAAAGTGGAAAATGGGGTAGAATCAGGGGGAAAAGAGATATCAAAGTCAAAGACCCATTCAAGGAATTTGACATGACCCTAAACCACTTACTCAAAGGGATAAATGAGTCCTAAATAGAAGTACTTCCATTTTTTGACTATACATTTAGCCCCCACTTTAGCAAGAGTATGGACTCAATGCAAACTCTCAATACAGGAGATCATAAAGAAAAGATAATCTTATTAAAATAAAAGGGGCAAAAGAAATCCTCAAGCCCCCAGGGACTCAAGTCTTTGTCAACCCCAAGATTAAAATAAAAGAGACATCACTAGTCAAAGAGAAAGAGAGAGAGAGGAGTGGCTAGCTCGCCCAGTAAGATGTGTGTATCTCACTATGAACCACAAAAAGGACAGGATGGCCCACCAAGAAAACACTTGATAGTCATCCCATAAAGTTGTGCACCTTCTGGTGGCTTTGTGTATGTATGTAGTGCATCTTCTGATGGATTTTATGAAGTACCTATGGATCCATAGCCTCATATCACTATGGAATACATTTATAAAATACGTATCTCTTCAGGATTTGGAAACTTATGTGCATTACCTTAAGAAGATTTAGCATATTGAATTGTAAGTGAATGTGTATCTCTTCAGGATTTAGCAACTTATGTGCGTTACCTTCAAAGGATTTAGCATACTGAAAAACAAAAGGTCAGAACAAAAATGCATAATATAGAATGAGGGAGGCCGTATATATGCCCCCTCCTTAAGATGGAAAAATACATACTATTTTGACATGTTAAGGAAAGAAAAGAACAATGATAAAGACTTCTTTAACAACATCAAGACAATATCTATAGACAACACCCAGTCCAAGCCAAGAAGGTCACATCTCCTATGAGGCCATGGAAGAGACGAATGCAAAGAGATATCATGCAAGAAGTGAAAAAGAAACCCTTGTGAGGGATAACACACTATTTAGTTTCCAAGGTGAGAGATTTAACAACCATGGAAACCCAATATCAAACAACAAAATAGGCTATGATCAAGGACATAGATCGTCAATGAAAACCAAAATTTTTATGTATAATTGGATATCACATAATAGATAGATACTGTAACCACCTGAATTTGGTCTGTTCCAACTATCGACCCTATTTTCTCTAAGTGTGATCATACCCCCAATTATGTCCAAACGACCCTGTTCCTACTTGGCATAATTCTTTTGAAATCAAATTTAATGTCGTAGGTGATTTTTATCACTGAATTATATTAACTATTATAGCCATACAATTTAAATCAATTCAAACCATTTGAATCAAAACAAATTCAAACATGGCTATAGTATTTAATTATAAAGGAATTAAATAAATCCCTAAATCAATTGTCCACTTGCAAATAACCCATTCCCCTAGCCTATTTAATTTAATTCAAATGGCTATAGTCCCCTTAATTATTAAAAAGCAATAAAATGCTTAAATAATTAAATCCTATATTTTAAATTAATTAAATAAGTTTAATTCATTTCATTTATATTCCCTTAAACCCCAACCGAACCTATCTCAACCACTTCTACCTTGGATTCTAACCCATCTCAACATATTCCCCCCATGCTAATCTAATCCTAACTCTAATTCTAATCCTAACCCACCTCCTAATGTTGTCACATTCTATTAAGGAATGATTAACAACTCAACCCACTTGAGAAAGTCAATTTTCTCAAGCATGACTTCTCTAAGGACCAACTTGCCAAGTTGAGTCTTACACCCTCCCATGCCTCTTAAATGAATTTCATTAATGGATATTTCCTCTTGCCCATCCCTCATTAATGCCCAAGGCATTAGTGGATCTCACACCTCATTAATGACCTTAGGGGCTCCATTAATGAACCTTGTCTCCCCTCTCTCTCTCCCATTCCTTTATAAATTGAAGGGATTTAGAGCTCATAAAGAGCCTAATTTTTTTTCAAATTGTAGTGTTGTTATGCCAAGATTTTTAAGGAACCTCAAAGCATTTTTATGCTACCCATTCCTTCCTAGCTTCATGCACACTCCATTAGTCACTTTCTTACATAGTTATAATGCCCATTTTGGACTAATATGCATGCTTAAATTATTAAATAGTTTGTTTTAAACTTAAATCTTTCATGCTAGGTTGTTTATGTCACTGGTATTTAGCATAATCTGAGGGCTTTTATTTTATTTGCTACACTCATCCTAGTTAGAAATAAATAGGTCGATGGTAGGGTTTTATATGCTCATTAACCCTTGTTTCTCACTAACAGAATGACTTATTGAAGTGTTGTCTCATAGGCAACATGTGCACAAATATACACACACATTTCTAGTGCCCATCGTAGGGCTTGATTTCTAACTTGGTCTCATTTTATATTACTTTTCCACTAATTATTGATTTCTAACGAGGCTCGCATCCAGGATTTCCCAGATTGTTTCTGGTTTAGGCTCGCATCTAGTAAACATTGAATCACATCTGGTAAGGAGGGTTGCATCCAGTTTTGTGTTGTTTTCTATTTTTTTGGATCGCATCTGGTGAAAATTTTAGTGAACTACATGGCCTAACCACTAACATTTGTGTGTTTGACTTCTTTGATCTTTTGAATAGTTTAACGATTGTTTGCAGGTTGACATTGATGGTTTTTTCGTGGGAGTTTCTACATAACAAACTAACTTGGTTTTTTAGGTTGCCCAAACCCCATCTTGACCTCTATTTACTTTCTTTGAAAACTAAGGAACATTTTCCAATCTATCACTAAACTAACTAGAGGACTGTGCTCTTTTCCTTTTAAAGGAAAATCAGAAACTCACACATCAGTTTATGGGTTGAATAGAATTTGGAGTTAAGTGAACAAGCAATCACATCGTATAATTTATTTTGGGTCAGTAAATGAACAAACTCAAATCACTAAATCTTGTGGATCAAAGAAAAAGTTCAACTATATAATTCATTTTTGAGATACAGAGATTGAACAAGCAAACTCACTAAATATTGTGGCTAAATGAACAAGGAAAATCTACTTTCAAGCATAGTGTTTTCATTAAAATAGGAACATCTAAATCAGGAACAACATTGCTTGAGGGAAAGAACCACTTTTCTTGATTCTATTTTGGGAGAAAATGGCTTACATTAGGAGAGTATGCTCTTCTTCTTTGAAAGAATCAGAAATCCAGACATCCAAAGCTTGCCAATCCTTGATACACATATTTAAATAGTAGAGGGTCTGCTGGTTGAGGAAAAAATCTCCCTGGAATGACCCAAGTGAGGATAGGTTTTATGCCAACCCTTCCAACTCACTATAAATAGTTGCTTCCTCGTAGGCTAAAGCCTCAGAAGAAGGAGCCAGTTTTGTTCATAGAATTTCAACACCATTCCTTGAACATGCTTGGGTATATGTAGAACGGAGCCACTTGAATCTTACTTGCGAGAATACATACATTTAGGTACTCATAGGGCTATATGCCTAAATTTTTCCTTGTGCAATTCTATGGGGGGTGGTTTCAAACAGATTGCCCAATAACCTACAACAACTTCAGCTGAAAGAATTCCTGATTCATCCCCGAAAGGGTGATAATCTTTGTGCAAGGAAAAACATAATTGCCCCAAGACACTCATCATATTGTGCCCTCACTTGCATTTGGAGTCGGCTAATACAACATCGTGACTGGAGCCATTGCATGCTTGGTGATGGCTATATTCTGATTAGTATTTGAGTGTGTACCTGAGTCAATGAGCAAAGATTTTCATCCTCCACCTAGAGAATAGGAAAAAGATGAGTGTTTGTTTCACCCTCCTAACAATGCAAATCTGTTTGATGTGCTTGAAAGATCACTAAAACGATAAACTTCTTAAAAAAAAGCAACGATATTGAAACCTTTAGATACATGTGTTATTCATTGGCAAGTCTCCAAAACACGATCATAGATCAGACAAATTGCACGAACTTCACAAATGCAAATTTCAAAACTGGCAAAAACTGACAAAGGCATCATAAAATCGCATCCTAGATTTCCCAAATTGCATCTGTTATTTGGGATCACATCCGGTATGCTAGCTCACATTTGGTTAGCACATAGTCGCATCTAGGATTTAGGCTCGCATCTAGTGTCATTAGAGGCTCGCATCTGGGAGCTCGCATCTAGGACAAAGGGTACTTGTAGAATTATTTATTAGAAAGTCTGAGTTGATTAGGATACCCTTTTGGCTCTTTAGATGGTTCTTGTTTTCTTTTCTGGTCTCCCTATTGAAATTTCAAAACTCTTTCGAATGTCTACCTTGCATGCTTAGTTAGTCTTTCACGATCAGTTCAATACGTGTGGTCTATCCGCTTTCTACTAACAAATTGGTTCCCAACTCACTATCATGGCATTCTAACCCTCTGACACTGGAATCATTTACATCCACCAACAATAAACAATTACTTTTACCTAGACACACCCACTTGAACAATCTGAAATCCTCACTTGTACTATTGGGAAATGTTGACAAAGTTGAGAAACAATTTCATGGTTAACACAAGACGCAACAAGTACACGTCTAAAGGATCAAAAGTGCCTCCTAAAACACCACACTTTCAAGGAGAAACTTCTCATAATTCCCTACTTGATCTAGACTCCCCGCAAATGGATAGTGACACTCGTAGATGGAGTGAGGCTTTTGAGGAGTATAACGATGGAAAACACCAAAAACCCAAAGATACAGATGAGGAGGAAGGACCCAAATTTTAACATGGCCCATTTGGATCAGACAGTGCAGGGGAGATCCCCAAAGATGAGTACAAAAAAATCAAACAGAGTAAGAGGTTCCATAAGATATTAGAATGGATAATTGATGACGATAAAGAAAAGTACTTCCTCCATCTAGCATCCACAGGTGTCAAATTACCCAAGGATTATGATGTGGAAAAGTTCAAAGAAATGGAGGTACCAAATCCTATATCTATTCTCACCAAACAACTCAATTTGATGCAAATAGAGCTCACAAGCCTCAAACAGGAGAAGGAGAAACCCAAAACAAAATACTCTTTGGATGCCATTTGTCCATTTCCTTTTGATAAGAGTATCATGATGGTCCCATTTCCTCCCAACATGGAAATACCAAAGTATGACAAGTACATAGGAGAAACTGACCCACACGACCATGTGAGGGAATTCTATGCTCTTAGCATAGAATACATGCACGAACCTACCTATCTCATGCGCCTATTTCTAGGAAGTCTAGGAGGTAATTCCATGGAGTAGTTCTCAAAACTAAACCCTAAGGTCAAGACATTCGAGGAGTTGATCCAATGATTTATCCAACATGATGTGACTGTGATGGACCTATGTAATACCAAACAAAGAACTGGTGAATCATTTACACACTTCCTACAAAGGTGGAGAAAGATCTTTGCACGATATTCAAGGGCCATTCCCGAAATAGAGAAGATGGAGATCTTCATTAATAATCTAGTGCCTGAATTAAACTATGCATTACAAATGCAAGACTCTCCAAGATTTGACAGAATGATTAAAAATTCCCTTTGTATTGAGGAAGTCATGGTCAAAAGGGGAGAGATCACCCTTCAAAATGAGAACAAAACCAACAACTCCACTTCCAAGCCTAAATGGTGGAAGAAAAACAAGAATGTTGTTAATGACAGAGTAGTTGACACCTCTAACATTAATCCTAAACTCAAGGTGTTCAATCTAACCAATAGCATGCAAGCAAGAAAAGATGCTAAGGTAACAACTCCCATACCCAAAGCGAATACTGATAATAGCAAGGGTCAGACATGGACTTCAAAACCCCAAAGAACATTCACTCCTTTGGGAGAGCCTCTTGAGACTATTCTAAAAACACTATTGGATAAAAAAGTCCTCACAATCCCAGATTCCAAACCATGGGAACCAATGGTCAAACCCAAGTGGTGGGATGATAATTCTTATTGTGTCTTCCACAAAAATAAGGGACACAAGACTAATAATTGCCTCAAGCTTAAACATGTCATCCAAGACCTCATTGAAGGAGGTAAGATCAAAGTAGATGGACACACTACCAATGAGGATCATATAGCATTCAACAAACCCTTTCCTAATTACGATCAAGGAGAAACATCTAAAGGGAAGAGTAATGAGGTAAACTACACCTATTCCAAAAATGACAATGTGATCAATATGCTAGACATTAAAACTACATCCATCAATGTGGTCATAATCAAAGGTGTCTCATTCCACTCAAATGTCGTAACGTGAAGCCAAACACAGGTCATGATCAAAGGACCTCCAAAACTGACACTGACATCCAAAGTTCCTATTGTAACTATTCCTAAACCAGCATCAACACATGTGGTTACTATTCCTGGAGAAAAATATGACTTGGTAGACCAATTGTAATGACCCTCTGCCAAAATTTACATTTTTGAGTTGCTCAAAATATCCACCATACATAGGGGAATCCTAGAAATGGCTCTACATGTTTCTAACATCCCAAAGGATATTGATATAGACAAATTCCAAGCGATGGTCAATCACATCTTAGCGCCACACTACCTCTCTTTTTCTAAAGAGGATGATAAGTCATTAACACATCCACATAATCAACCCCTCCATATTGAAGTCCTTATTCATAAATCCCATGTTAGATGTGTGTTGATAGATGGAGGCGCAGGATTGAATATCTGTACACATGATCTAATCAAGAGACTGGGTCTCTCTGAACAAACAATTGACTCTAGAAGAAAGATAACCATCAAAACTTATGATGAGGAAGAAAGGTCCTCCAGAGGTCTTATTTTTCTACCTATCAGAGTCAGACCAATTGAGAGGAATGTCACATGTCAAGTTTTGGATCTACCTTTGGCCTATAATATCCTTTTAGGGAGACCATGGATTCATGAAATGCAAGTTGTACCATCCACTTACCACCAGTGCATAAATTTCCCACATAATGGGGTGGAAGTGATAATTCCTATAGCGCTAACTACACATGTAACAATATCAAAGCATGAAGCATGATCACACATAACAAGGAGGCTATGGATGTGATTTCTCCTAAAACTACCAAAGACGTGGTCATGAAAAGTTTTGGAAAAACCTTAAAACTTTAAGAAACAGGTATGGGAGAGTACAAGCTAGACCTGACTCCCTCACTGACAAAACTTATGGTGTCACCAAGATCCTATGGAAAACCTTCCTCAACATTCACACCTACAGAATCCAAAGAGCCAGAAGTGAACAAAGCAACTGGCATGGTAAAGGCATCCACATCTTCTTCAGATAACAAAGAAGAACAGGCAGTCTTGGACTAGCTTTACAAAGGAGAACTGGTAGAAGCTGAGATCAAATATGTGAAGATATCCCTAGAACAGTATGGAAAGGGATATGATTTCCTCAAGCAGATGGGATAAAAAGGAAAAGGACCTCTAAATGACATAGTACAAGGGCTTATTGAATCTATACCCATGGAGTTCTGGAATACCAGAGATAAAATAGGACTGGGTTTTAATACTAAAACTGATAAACCCGCTTCAAAAGAGAGTCCACACTCAGATAAAGGGAGTGATGAAATAGACAAACTAGAGTAGTGGTCCTATGAGAGATTGTTACATGTTGGCACACATGACCCCAACTACCAAGGAGAACACTATGTACCCAGCTTTGAGGTACCACAAGATCTTCACACCCCTTTACTAGCACAATCTCCCATTCAAGAGGTAGGAGACACCATAGAAACCATTACTCAAGAGACACCCTGACAACAAGATTTACATCCTAACTGGGGGAAATTAGTCACAATTTCACATTTCCTTGATCTACCCCACTTTGATCCATAGGTAGCTAATTGGGTACATCAAATAACCATTACTGAATACTTGAACAGATCTGATGATGAAGTCACTGAATCTCATGACTATGAATGGGAAGAGCTATATGTTGCTACTGAAGATATTGGAATAGATATAATTCACATGTTTGCAGCACCCTTAGCACCTTGTAAACAGTCTGACACTCCTCCCAATGGCACTGATAATCCTAAAGCAGAAGAAGAGTTCCTTCCCCCAATCATTGATGAAGAAACTGGTGAATACATAAGTCTAGAATAATTTCATAGGCTCCAAGCAAGAAGCCTCCTTTTATAGAGAGATGATGATGAGATTTCTACTGACAAGTCACTAGAGTTTTGTCTGCATATAACTAACAATGACCCTTTTAACAATGATCTCACTCTTGTTGATCTAAATATCGAAGAAATCAACTTAACAGATCATGTCATGTCAGTTAATGGTCTTGATGCTAACACAATGTTGTCCTTTCTAGAGACTAACTCCCTATCATTGGTACTCCCAAACTTAATTGATTAGACTAAAATAGATCCTACTCCTAACCTTGAATTTCCCAATGACCACACTCTAGCTTGCTATCTCAATGCTTGTGAACCTTACCCTTCTTCCACCAATACAAGGAGCGAGAACACGTCACAGGAGGATATCAAGTTTCTTAGTCAAAAACTAAAAATTAAAAAGAAAAAGAGGACTGATGGTGAAAACCACTTTGTGGCAGTATCAGATCCCAAAATAGTAAAGAAAAAGGATGTATCCAATGGTGAAAACCTCTCCAAGGTGCCAAAGGATGAGACTCTTGATATCCTCCCTGAACACTTTCAGGAAATGTCTTCAGTACTGATTGAACCAACATAGCCAGTAAATTTGGGCACTGTTGAAAATCCTCAAATAGTCCACCTTGCACAATCTTTATCAAAAGAGGAGAAAACCTAGTTCACAGAGTTCCTGAAAGAGAAGAAGATCAACTTTTCATGGTCTTATATTGATATGTCAAGGCTAGATCCTAATCTAATCATGCATCACTTATCTATAGTTCCCCGGATCAAGCCCGTAAAACAAAAATTTAGAAAGATGCATCCTCATGTTGCATTATTGGTAAAAGTATAGCTAGAGAAATTATTGAAAGCCAGATTTTTCAGAGTCATTGCCTATGCAGGATGGATCGCCAATGTGGTCCCCATGTCTAAAATAGATAAATCTATCAGGATCTGTACAGACTTCAGAGACTTGAACAAAGCATGTCTGAAAGATGACTTCCCTCTACCTAACATTGACATGATCATAGACCTCACAGCAGGCTACCAGATGTATTATTTAATAAATGGATTCTCGGGCTATAATCAAATCAAAATTTCCCCAGAGGACCAAGAGAAAACTACATTAACATTCACATGGGGAACCTTTTTCTGTAATGTCATGCCTTTCAGGTTAAATAATGCTGATGCAACATATCAAAGAGCCATGACAACTATATTCCATGACATGATGCATAAAAACATGGAGGACTACATGGATGAAACATTGGCAAAATCCAAAGAAAGAGGTACTCACATTGCTGACCTAAGAAATATATTGGATCGAATGGAACAGTTCCAACTTAGACTCAACCCAAAGAAATGTGCCTTTGGGGTCCAATCAGGAAAGCTCCTAGGATTCATTGTTTCAGCAAAAGGAATTGAGGTAGATCCCACTAAAGTTAAAGCTATACTAGAGATGGCTCCTCCACACAACATCATTCAAATGAGGACACTACAAGGGAGACTCTAGTCAATCAGGAGATTCATGTCACAACTTGCAGGTAGGGCCCAACCCTTTACTAAATTACTATATAATGGGGTTACCTTCAAATGGGATGAACATTGTGAAGCAAACTTTAGAGAATTGAAGGGATACCTGGCTACTCCTCCTATTCTTATGGCACCTATTCATGGAAAGCCCCTACTCCTATACATTTCAGCTACAACTACATCCCTAGGAGTATTTCTAGCTCAAGAAGATGAAACAAAGAAAGAAAGAGCTATCTACTACATTAGTAGAACACTAGTCGCCTATGAGCTCAATTATAGCATTATTGAAAAAGCATGCTTAGCAGTCATCTTCGCATCACAAAAATTGAGGCACTACATGCTCTCTCATATAGTGAAGCTCATTGCTAAGATTGATCCTCTAAAGTACCTTTTAAGAAAAACAACATTAATAGGACGTTTGGCAAAATGGGTCCTGATTCTAAGTGAGTTTGACATTGAATATGTAGAATGACAAGCTATCAAAGGACAGGTCCTTGCAGATCAATTGGTTGATTCACCACTCTAGGATGATGAACCTTTACTAATTGAATTTCCTGATGAAACAATCATGCATCTAACTGAATATCCATGGAAGATATACTTTTATGGTTCATTCACTCAACAACGATCTGGAGAAGGGGTCCTATTCATAACTCCTCAAGGTTACAAGATTCCCAAATCTTACAAATTGATGTTTCCATGCACCAACAATATTTCAGAATATGAAGTATTGGTAAATGGTCTTAAGCTATCTATGGAGTGGAATATTGTAGAATTACACATATATGTTGACTCCCAACTAATTATCAATCAGGTCAATGGGGAGTATCAAACAAAAGATGAGAAGTTGATGCCCTACAAGCAACTAGTTGATGACCTAAATAAGTACTTTGTCTTCATCACCTTCCAACAGATACCAAGATCAGGGAATAGAGTTGCACATGCTATGGCTACCTTGGCATCCATGTTACAACTAGAAGAAAATCAATTCCGCTATGACTTCTTGGTGGAAGAACTATCTTCTCCTTCCTTTGATACCCCTGAATACCAAGTAATATGTGCTTTAAACACCCCAGACCAATCTCGGTATGCCAATATCATTGCTTACCTTTCTGACCAAACCATCCCTACCAATCTATCCAGAAATGAGAAAAGATCCCTGATTAGGACAACATCACATTACGTCCTCATAACTAACAACCTATATTGATGCGGTCTCAATGGTACACTTCTTAGGTGTTTAGAACTCAAAGAGTCTGACCTAGCATTAAAATAAGTCCATGAAGGTGTATGTGGATCACATTCAAATGGATTTTCATTAGCAAAGAAACTGCTCAGAGTAGGATATTACTGGCCTACCATGGAGAAAGATGCTATTCAATTTTCAAAAACCTGTCATAAATGCCAGACACATGGAAATCTTATCCATGCTCCTGCCAGAGAACTTATACCTTTCATAACACATTGGCCATTTCAGCAATGGGCCTTTGACTTGGTTGGACAAATATATCCCAACTCTTCAAATGGACATAAGTTCATCATTACAGCCACTGAGTATTTCACAAAGTGGGTCGAGGTTGTGCTGCTAATCAAAGCCACTGGAAAACAGGTGGCTATGTTCATTCTAAACTACATTATTTGTAGATATGCGATACCCTCTTCAATTGTAACAGACAATGGGGGCCAATTTAAAAATCAAGACATTGATGACCTTTGTGAACAGTTCCATATTACTCAACACTTCTCCTCAATCTATTATCCTTAAGGTAATGGATAGGCTAAGCCATCCAACAAAAATATTCTCAAGATCCTACACAAAACTGTGAGTAAGTCTGGCAAAGACTGGAATCTACAACTGAATCTGGCACTATGGGCCTACAGAACTAGCATAAGAACACCAACTAGAGCCACACCATTTTCTCTAGTCTATGGCACTAAAGTAGTACTACCTGTTGAGGTTGAAATCCCATCTTTGTGGATATCTTTACAAGGTCTCGTTACTAATGAGCAGTACTGCATAGATAGGGTAAATTCTCTAGACCTACTAGATGAGCACAGATAAGAATTCGATCACCTCAAAGTGTATCAAGAATATATGTCCAAAGGTTACAATAAGAAGGTCAAACCACAAAAATTTGAAGTGGGAGATCTCATCCTAAAAGATAATCCTAAGAACCAGCCTAACAAAGAGTAGAAGGGAAAGTTTGAACCTAGCTGGATGGGACCTTATGTTATCACTGCTACTTTTGGGAATGGAGCTTATCAACTAGCTACACCTGAGGGAGATGTTCTTCTAGATCCTATCAACACTCTACATTTGAAGTAGTTCTACGCTTAATTTTCAGCTAGCAGAGCCTGTACAACAAATTTTTTTTACAAAATACCTAAAACATTTAGAAAATTGATCCTAAAGAAATCCAAAAAATGGAAAAGTTCCTACAGAAAAGGTATCCTTGGTGAAAACCTGGTAAATAGGCGCCTTGATACTACAAAAACATTCAAAAAAGCAAAAAGAGAAAAAAATTGAAAAAGAGAAAAGTGCCTTGATGAGCACCTGGTAAAACAGGCTTCTTGGTAGCAAAAAGAAAAGAAAAGATCTTGCCAAGTGGTGAAAACTTGGCAATCAGGCGTCACTTGTATTCTACGCTCCATCTATCAAAGTATTACGATACTAGGCCTTCATAATTTTACCTATGCTCAAACGCTGACTTCATTTCCTAAATGGCTATCTTATCCTTGCTTGGAATTTTTCTATATTTATGTCTTAGGAATAAGTCATTCTACATTGGGGGCATCTTTGCTAGCATGGTAGGTTGTGGTTTCTAGGTTTCTCTAGGATGGTTTACCTCCCAGATGGAATTTTTCTTCATACATGCAAAACAATGTCACTTTCCAAAATGAGGGTGTCTTTTCAAACATCACATATCGAGACATGACATTTACAATAACGGAGTTCCTACAAGGCTATATTGGATCACAAACATGAATGGATTATCCTATCAATACACAGACATGGAACATCATATTGCTTGTATTCCAATTTTCTGATTGGTTAATCTTTACTGTGTTTGACATATGAATGAAAAAGTACTACTTAACACACAGTTTGATATTAGTTTGATTATGATTCTTTTATGTCCTGATGATGTTTTCAACTAGGGGAATCTAAGTAATTATAAATTTTATTTTATTGATTCTCAATTGATAATTTATTATGTCTTCTTAATTACTCAATGATGTCTGTGCAAAGACAAAGAGTCACAAGGATAGGGGGCATAATGTTTTCTTGATTTTCTGTGTATGGTGATTGTTCCAAATGATCCTATAAATTTCACCTAACTTGGATGTTTATGATAAGAGCTGCCACTATGGGTGGATAGCCGCATATATCTCGATCTTCATTATGTGTAAACTATGGTGGGGTTGAAATAATTTCTTTATCTATTTTCTGATCTAGATTCTCACTAAGGTATACGAATCATAATGTACCCAAGGATATGAATTTTCAAGGTCATTGCAGGTCCAATATCTTGTCTTAATCAGAATTCGATATATTAAAAGGAAGGTGACTATTTTGTTATCCTATCTTCTATGCCTTGATGCCTAAGTCTATTTCTGATATTTCAATAAAAGATAGTATTCATAATTTCATAATATCAGTGGGTATTAGTGATGTTCGTACTATTAGGCGGAATCCATTCTGAAAGAATGCCCAATGATGATAAAAAGATATACATTTGCATACCAGTGACAAAGTCCTAAGAGTCTACATATCATTACATTTTTGACAATTGCATGGGATATAAACTAGAAAGAAGAAACATTAAAGGCATTATGAGCTCCAATTTAATTCAATTTTCTTCTTCTAAATCAAGTTAATTACATCATCCATATTATTGATGTATCTATCATTGCACATCCACAACATACATTTTGCATTCATAAAAAGAAGCAACAGGAAAATGCCAAAATAAAGCATCCATGTATTGCATTTTTACTTTTACATCCTAAAATGCATCCATACATTTTAAAAATTGCATTAAAGGAAAATCAAAGGAAACATACATTTGCATCTTCACATAAAACATATTTATATCGGTACATCAAATTAAATCATAAAATGATGTCATCATCTATATCTAACACATCCAGAGACCAAGATATCATCACATGTGCAAATCACATCTATCACATCTATCAAGGGAAAAAGAACTCATGAAACATATCATAATCAGGAAGCTGCATCAAATATATATATATCATCCTATGGTACCGACCAAAATATGGAACAAAATGGATACAGAGTATCAGAATATCAGTAAGACAGAATGAATAAGATATACATGCATGAATGTCATATACAAAAGCGGATCTCAGCAGGATCTAGATATACAATGTGAACTTAGATATACAAAATATGATAATATAAATCAGCTCTGGCTCCCCCCCTCTCCCTGATCTAGTGGAGGAGGAGGAGGAGGAGGCATCACTCCCTTAGACTGCTAGGCTAACCAAGAAAAAGATATTTCCCTCTGCCCATCTAGCACAACTGCATGGTAAAGAGCATAATAATTTGTAGCCCTTTGTCCCTGATGAGAAGTTGTACGGGCATGTATGTCTCGCTCTATGTGAAGTCTCTCCATCTGCCTATCCCTATCTATAAGCAAGGCATCTGATATAGCAAGTCTCAAATCTATTATTGTAGCCCTAGCCTCTGCTGATGTCACTCTAGCCTCTAAGCTATAATTTGATCTCTACGTTGCTCTCTCTCCTGCTCACACAAAGACAGTTGATCCCCATCCCTGCCTGAATCCTGCCCTGAGGCCCTGTCCTGTGGTCTGTCTGGCTGTCTCTGTGGCTGATGTCTCTACTGTCTCTGTTGCATTTTTTTCTCTCCTATAAGTAATGGACCAGGATCGATCCAAGGAGAAACAAACCTAAATTGGGTACACCGACCCTCCCCACTCCCACTAGAAACCTCTGCATGGCCACCCACTGTGCCATCACCCCTATCATCTCTATCATCACCGTCATCAGGAGGAGGATGCATACCATCTTTTCCATCTCTACCACCATCCCGACCTCCATGTCTACCAGGGGCCCTATCTCTCTATGCTCCTCCCCTCCCTCTGGCAGGACGATCATCAGGATCATAGTCTAATGGCTCCTCTATGCAAGGAATGATCTCCTTAGGTACTGTGAATCGATGAAATGGGTACTAGAGCATCTCTATGGCATATCCATCAGAAACACCTGCATCAGCTATGTCAAGGTAGAGATCCTAGTCTACTCCCACCATATCCTGAATCTCCTAGTGTGTTGTCTCATATCTCAACTAAGCACCCCACAATGCTGCCTCATCCCGGATCCATGCATACACAGTGATATCCTGTATACTGCCCTAGTGGCAGCCATACTATCTCAGCACTTGGGTATGAATGAACCACTCTACCACATATCTGGTCCGTCCAATGAGGTATCGGCTCTGAAATAAATAAGGTACCTATCATGCATCTGAGGTCCACTCCTCACAATCTAAATATGATCGCCAAATGACCTCAGCCATATCATCAAAGAGTCGATGCTAGTACTCACCCTTGCCCAGATCGGGCTATTGAATAAGATCTGCATACATGTACATGTAAGGCTACTCTGGTACTCTCTGTCTATCTACAATCAGTCACGTAACAGGGATGTGCTCCCGGGCCCAGATCTTAAGAATAAGAATACCAATGGTTGTGCTCTGAGTATAATGGTATACTATCTCATGAAGCTATCTGTACGCCTCTCTCTCCGGTTTCCCACAGCTTTCCAAGGGCGGGGGTTAGTAGCAAAGGTTCACAAGTGAATGCAAATCAAATATACAATGACTACTAAACGAATAACAGAAATGTGAGCAATAAAATGTACAAACAAGAGAAGGGAAGACAAATGAATGCAAACCCCACGATGCTTGAAGCTTCTATTGTTTCTCTCTACTCCTTCCGAAATTCTGTTCTTGATGCTCAGTATTGGCGGGGCAGCGTCTATGACTTGAGAAGCGTCGAGAATTTGACAATTGATATGTGTGTGTGTGATCGCAAGATAGCTTGAATGTTGACAGAGTAATGGCGCATGTAAGCTTGAAATCCTGGATCCTTCAAATGGTTATGAAGGGTTTATTATATAGGAATTGCTGATGAAATGAGTGGTTGAGATCAATCCCAGAGATGGGGAGATGAACAGTTGTGATCAAAAGGAACAGGAGAGATCCACTGTAAACTCCACCTCTTTATTTGGTTAAGAGGAGATAGAGTTTGGTTAACTGAGGAGCTAATTATGAGTTACCTTTTTGAACTGAAGAGATGGGTGAAGTTACCCATGTGAACTGGAGAGATGGGTGG
>MU225479.1:2417917-2453158 GCA_018584345.1 Thuja plicata
CTATCTCAACCACTTCTACCCTGGGTTCTAACCCATCTCAACCTATTCCCCCCATGCTAATCTAATCCTAATTCTAATTCTAATCCTAACCCACCTCCTAATGTTGTCACATTCTATTAAGGAATGATTAACAACTCAACCCACTTGAGAAAGTCAACTTTCTCAAGCATGACTTCTCTAAGGACCAACTTTCCAAGTTGAATCTTACACCCTCCCATACCTCTTAAATAAATTTCATTAATGGATATTCCCTCTTGCCCATCCCTCATTAATTCCCAAGGCATTAATGGCTCTTACACCTCATTAATGACCTTAGGGGCTCCATCAATGAACCTTGTCTCCCCTCTCTCTCTCCCATTCCTCTATAAATTGAAGGGATTTAGAGCTCATAAAGAGCCTAAATTGTTTTTTGAATTGTAGTGCTGTTATGCCAAGATTTTGAAGGAATTTCAAAGAATTGTTATGCTAACCATTCCTTCCTAGCTTCATGCACACTCCATTAGTCACTTTCTTACATAGTTATAATGCCCATTTTGGACTAATATGCATGCTTAAATTATTAAATTGTTTGTTTTAAACTTAAATCTTTCATGCTAGGTTGTTTATGTCACTGGTATTTAGCATAAATTGAGGACTTTTATGTTATTTGCTACACTCATCCTAGTTAGAAAGAAATAGGTCGATGTTAGGGTTTTATATGCTCATTAACCCTTGTTTATCACTAACAGAATGACTTATTGAAGTGTTGTGTCGCAGGCAATAGATGCACAAATATACACACACAGATACTGCTTAACCAAGGGAAAAGTGGATCCTGAAAAGATAGAAAAGAAGGAGATGGCATCCTTTCCCCATAAGCGTAGGAACAAGGATGAAAGGGGACCTATTATATCGCTCACAACACTATGAAAGACAATGAGCCCCCAAGGATTAGGCTAACATTGTTTACGTAATGTGGAGCTCCATAATAGGAACATAAATGTTATTTAGAGAAAATAGGATTGAAATACAACTCATTGCCGCATGCTATATAAATAACTTTACTATCAATGAGCTGCCTAATCTTATAATGTAAAGCTTGACATTCATTAGTTGAGTGAACATGAAAGCTATGATACAAACAAAAAGGAAGAGGCATCAACTGTGGACTACGTTTATTTTTGCGTTTAGGTCTAGCAATCATCTTAGCATGAAGGAGTTTAGGAAAAAGAACCTCTTGGTCAAATTCCTTCATAGGTTCATCATGTTTTGAAGTGTTATTTGAGATGTTGTTAACATTGATGTGTTGTTGAGGATTAAATCCCAATCCATAGGAATTCTTATTCCCCCATTCTTTAAGGGCATTTGATTTCCCTGTTTATGCTTACCACATCCTTGACCATGGAATCCTTGTTTAACTAGTAAATGATAACTAGGACCATAACAAGAAGCCATATCAGAAGAAGTCAATGGAACTTCAGTAGTCGCTATTTCATTACTAGTAGGTTTGATAGATTCATAGTGGGTACAAGAAGTGACAAAATTATTACTAAGGGCATTAGAAGTAGAAGAAAAAGCTCATTGTTCAAACTCTCTTTGTTTCTTCATAAAATCAAGATTAGAAACCTTATACTCTCCAATAAAGGTAGGATTGAAATCCAAGGTTCCCCAATCATCTCCAGGAAGAGAATTAGAGGAAGAAGGATTACTATTAAGAATATGAGTATTGTGGGTTTGAATATTCAAACAAGGATTTGGCACATCATCCACATGAAGTGTATACACCATGTTGTTGTGAATAAACTTGACTTTACGATGAAGGGTGGAAGGAACAACATGCATCTCATGCAAGCAAGGTCTACCCAAAAGGAGGAGAAAGAATGGGTTGAGAAGGTGGTAAAGAAGTAGGAACCATCAGATTAGGTTGAGGGTTATTCCTTGTACGATAGGTGTGAGCTATCGAATCTTGATCATTGAGAGACTCTAAAGACTCCATAGGTTTACCTTTGATATTAATGTGATGACAACCTTTAATAGTCAACAAGGGTTTTGGATAAACCATGTTAGTTGTCTCAACACTACAAACAGGTTCACAAGAAGGAAACAAAGAACACATCCTAGGAGGAGATGAGGTAGGATCTTGATTCTCCATAAGATCATCACTAAGAGGGAGAGAATCAAGGGAATTCATATCATTCTCCGCTAATGCCTCATCACTAAAGGAATCTCAAATGGAGGTAAAGCATCTATAATGTTTTCTTATTTCTCTAAAATGTTTGCATAAGGGGGGTATTTTTTAGAAAAAGAGTCACCATCATGTATGAATATGTCATCCATTAATAAATCACCCTCTTGTATCAAAGCATCTTCAGGAGGAGGGGATAAATCAATGTCTTTATCCAAGGGTTCATCCAAAAAATTTGAATCATCCACAATGGCTTCATGAGGAAGAGAGTAATCAATATCCAAATTCAAAGGTTCATCCCAAATAGGAGGATTATCATGCCTATCAATAAAGCACATAGTAAAATATTTGAAACAACTTGTGCAACATAATAATGAATAAAGAAATGAATAGAAAATAGATCTAGATATATCCAAATGCATTCAATGAAATCTATAGGCATGAAAAGGAAATTGAACACCACAAACACAATAGGGCATCTAATTCCACAAAATATAGGGGGTAAGCTTTTTAGGTGCACCAAAATGTATAGGGGGAAAATGGATCCACACCCTGTACTTAGGAGAGGAAGAATACAAAGATTTATCCTCCAATGAGATACGATTAACACAAAGGTAAGTGTCAATTTGTGATCTATACAAAGGAGATAAATGGCTTGGGTTAACTTCTCCCTCACCTATTTAAAGAGAGGGTTTAGGGAAGATAAATTGAAAATATTTGAAAGGTAAATCTAGAAGACTAATATTGAAATGAAGAAATAAAAAGTACATACCTCCAAAAAAGAATCTTCTGAAAACCCTATCAAACGGTCTCAGAAACTGTTGATTTTTGTGTTCTTGAACCGAAACTATGAGATCTACAAAACCCATAAATCTTTTTCTTTTATGAGAAAGGTCAATTTTGACACAAAAATGAATGTCGCCTTTGACCCAAAAAGTTTGATTCTGACCCAGAAAGTCCAATTCTGACAAAGAAAGTCTGATTCTGACTTGCACAATCCAATGGAAAATTTGTTTCTGGATCCTGACAATTTTCCGAAAAGGGTATCTGGATCTACACTCCAATTTGTTGTTCTAAACCATTCCCTACAAGAAAAATGGTTTTTTTGTTGGGGGGAGGGGTTTTCCTTGGTCAAACCCCAGTTTTGGAATTAACCTTAAAATATAATTGAAATTGCATAAGTAAATAAAGCAAATAAAAAAATTCACCTTGCTTGTATAGAAACCCTTGTGGAGGATTTTAATCCTTGGATCCACAAGTATGTATGCTCCAAAAGAATTTATAATGTAGAATGTACGATGTAGGATGTCTCAAATCAATTGCTTTTAGATCTTCAACACCAATCTTGAATGGATCTTGGAATATGAAGAGGCTTGCATGAATGTGGATGGAGAAATCTTCAACAAGAGGGCTCCATAGAGCTTTGAATCCTTCAATGGCTACCAATGGACCTCCTTGATGAATTGAATGCTTGAATTTCTTTTAATAATTGAATTCTTGAGAGTATATTCTTTCTTCAATATATATTATCTTTTCTTTTCAAGTCTCATGGTTCTTAGCTTGTCCTCCACACTTAGATTTCACCTAGAGAAAATGAGAGGAGAAGGCTTCCTTATATACAAATCTAGGGCACAATATTATAGAGAAGCCTACATAGGAGAATTAAATTCAAATTAGACCTATATCCCTAGAAGTGGACCTATATTAAATATAATTTCAAGATTCATTTCCCTGAAGACCGAAACAGCTGACCCAGAAGCGGGAATTAAATCTTTCCAAAGCCCAACATTTGAAAAAATTGGGATCCTGAAAGTTGGAAACTAGGTCAAGGTCAAGGTCAACCTTGACCTAGGTCAAGGTCAAGGTTGACCTTGACCTAGGTTGGGTTTGAGGTTGACCTTGACCCAGAAGGTCAACCTTGACCCTAAGGTCAAGAATCTCAGAATCACAGAGCAGGGTGCTAGAAAAGGTAGGAGAAAAGTTGAAAATATGGAAAAATCAGGGGGAAAAGCCAGATCCAAGTCAAAGAACCATTCAAGGTGTTTGAAATGACCCCAAACCACTTACTCAGAGGGATAAACTAGTCCTAAATGAAAGTGCTTCCATTTTCCAAATATACAATATTATTGCAAAATTATGACAAAGTGAAAAAAGTCATTAAGGATGGGTTTGCTAAAATCAGAAAGAGTTATTGCTTTTTAGGAGCTCTTTATGAGATTTTAGAAGGATATTATTGAATTTATGAGGGGTCTTTATGGTATAATTGATGAGGCATGACTTCTGGGTCACCTTTATGTTAGAATAACTAAGAGGGTGGGGGGGGGTGAATTAGTGGCCTCAAAAATTAATCCAAAAGATCCAACCAAAACTTATATCTCTAATATAATATCCTCTAGTTATCTTTCAGTCCTTCAAGATGTATGCCTTTAATAACTTTAAAAAATATAAACTGCTCGGTGAATATACTCTTTATCTTTTCTTAAACTTTAACGAGTAGTAGCAAATAAACTTAGTGTTTACTGACCAATCCAGTTTTAGTAATGTGTAAAGAAAAACATCAAAGCAATGAAAGAAATACACATTTGACACATGGATTTTAATGTGGAAACCCTGTTAAGGAAAAAAACACTTGGGATCAGTAACCCAAAAGTTTCACTCTTCTGAAGTAAGCCTGGTGAAGAGCCAACCATGTTAAAGGTTATAAACACACTGTTAAGTATGACCTTGTTAGAGGATTCAAAACTAACAGTTTACCATTTGACCTGGCATTCACTATGCTGGCAACATGAAAACCTTTTGATACTCTTGAGTATCTCAATATAATAAGGATGGTTAAATTTGACTCAGTTAAGAGATTTTCTAAATCAATGATTAAACTGAAACAGTAAATGATCTATTGAATAATACAACTTTAACTTGCATATTTTCTCCACAAAATACCTCTCTGATCAATGTTCACTTTAGTTCCTTTTCTCCCCTCTTTCTTCCTTTTTCTCGATGAATGCTCTTGCTTCTGTTGCTTGATGTCTGCAGAATTTCTTGGCTCTATTCTTCAGCCTGTATGACCAGATCTGCATGAAGACTTCTATCTTCACCAAAATTATACTCAACATTCCTCTCTTCATAATGAATTACTTGTCTCTTTATATAGACATGATTAGCCACTCAATCTCCTTGTCTTTATTATTCTTGATGTAGATTTCTTCTTAATCCACAAATCCCAACATGTATTGACTTAATATTTAAAGCTTTGCTTTAGTTTTATTCTGTAGATTTCTCCTTGACAACTGGGAATAAAACTAGCTTTAAGTCTTCTTCTTATCCTTAGTTCTACTGGCTGATTAAAATAAAGCAATCAATCAGTTAACTCTAAATATAGCTCTACCAACTAAGTAGTTTTGTCATTTTCTAACTTGAGTTGATTTCGATCATCAACTCTTAGTTTTATCGGTAACACTTTCTCGGGTACTACTGATCTCGGGTAACACTATTTTTGGGTACCACTGTATCTCTCGGGTAACACTATCTATTGGGTAACATTGTGAATTGCTTGGGGTTCATTGTTCTCAGGTAACTGTATCACTCGGTGTATACCTTTACCATTAGAGTAATTGAGTGGGGTGGTGGGGTGAATCAGTTATTCTAATAATTGGTATAAGAGATTTGGTGCTTGAAGAGAAAATTTTAAAGGGACTTAAGACAAAGATCACAAGATGAGTAAAAGGGATGTGCCTAAGTTGAACAAGGACAACTTTGCATCATGGAAAATCAGGATAAGACTCCATCTATCAAGTATTGGAAATGATGTTACACAATACTTGGATGCTGAACATGTTGCACCTGCTGGACCTCCGACTGTTGATCAATTGAGAGAGAAACATGAACACAATTCTATGATGATATAACTTTCTTCTTCACTATCTGATGCTAAATTTGAAGATGTGAAAACATGCACCTCTGCAAAGAAAATGTGGGACAAACTCAAGATATTACATGAAGGAGACACCAATGTGCTGAGAGCTAAAGCTGAAAGCCTTAGAGGAAATTTTGATGATCTAAGAATGAAAGAAGGAGAGAACATCACTCAGTACAGTAGCAGAATCAAAGAATTTATTAATTCAATCCATGGAGTAGGAGGAGTACTTGAGGAAGAAATAGTGATAATTAAAATTATGAGAACTTTACTACCTGTTTACCCTATTAGAGTATCTGCAATTCAAGAAATGAGAGCAGTAGCAAATAACAATGTTACTCTTGATAGTTTGATTGGTAGAATTATTTTATTTGAGATGAATAACTATGCCAACAGTGTCTTACCAACTATTGAGTCTGCATTGAAGTCATCTCTGAAAATAAGCAAATCTAGTAAACACACTATGAGAAATAATATTGATAGTGATATTGATGAACAAGAACTTGATGAACTTGAAGCACTAATGGCTAGAAGATTACATAGAGGTAAAGGAAGGTACAAAGGTAAGTTACCATTGGTCTATTTTAATTGCAAAGAAATTAAAATTTTGGTTTCTATATGCCCTAACAAGAGAAAGGATGAAAGAGTAAATGATAGATCTTATGAAAAGAAGTTTGACAAAAGTGATGACCAAGACTACAGAAGCAATCGACACTCTGACAGAAGAGATAAACAAGACTAAAAGGACAAAGGCAAGAAGGCTTGTTACCTGGTTGACACCAAAATTGAAAATACTAACACCAATTCTGATGAAGATGTTGAGGTAGTATTTATTTCTATAAGGGATGATTCAGATGAAGAATAAAGGTATGCAGAAACTGCTCTCATATCTAAATTTAGAAAAAATGATGTTCTAATTATTGATAGTGGCTTTACTCACCACATGACTGGAGATAAAGAAAATTTTGAAACTTCTAAATATTATAATGGTGGATCAGTAAGAATGGGTAATGACTCACCTTGCCCAGTTGAAGGTAAAGGTACCGTCATGTTGAATAAACTAATCTAATGTGAAAATGCATATTGGGTGAAAGGATGTAACTATAATTTGTTGAGTATTTCACATCTGAAAAACACAGGACATCGATTTGAATTTGAGAACAAAAAGGAAATGATCTATAATGAATCAGGAAATCTGATTGGTACTGGTGAACAAATAAAAGGTAATCTATTCTATCTTGATAATATTGAGACCACTTGTTTATTGGCTAGAAATCAAGATATTTGGTTATAACATAAAAGGTTATGTCATGTGAATTTTGACAACATGGTTAAGATAAGAAAGAAAAGATAAGTAAGAGGCTTACCGAGTATAGTAAAGTCCAACCATGTTATGTGCAAAAATTGTCAAAAATGAAAAATGACAAAGTCTAGTCTCAAGAGAAAAACCTACACATCCAATGTTATTCTGGAGTTAGTCCACACTGAATTATGTGGACCAATGAGAACAAAGAGCTATTATGGTGATAGATACTTCATTCTATTTGTTGATGACTATTCTAGGATGATGACTGTCATGTAATTAAAAGAGAAATTTGAAGAATTTAAGATGTTCAAATGGTATAAAGCTAAATTTGAAAAATAAAGTGGAAAAGAATTGAAATGTTTAAGATCAGATAGAGGAGGAGAATTTATTTCTAATGCATTCACTAACTTTTGTAATGAGCATGGGATTACAAGACAAGTTTTTGCACCGAGAACACCATAGAAAAATGAGATTTCTGAAAGAAGGAATAGACCAATTGTTGATTGTACCAGAACACTGATAATTGAAAAAGGCATCACACAAACATTCTAGAGAGAAGCTGTAAGTACTATTGTCTATACACTAAACCGAGTTCAATTGAGGAAAGACACGAATAAGACAACTTAAGAGCTATGGTATGGATACACACCAAATGTGAGTTACTTTAGAATTTTTGGAAGTCAATGTTATATACTAAAAGATGATAGAAATGGGAAACTTGACTCTAAAAGTGATGAAGGAATATTTTTAGGATATTCTACCATAAGAAAAGCTTATAAATGTCTTAACAAATCTTGTAACAAAATCATTGAAAGTGCAAATGTTAAAGTGTATGAATTTTATGAGAAAAATGATGAGGAAAGCATAAAGGAACCAGAAGATTACAACAGATTTGTCTACATTGAAGAACTTGACACTATGCCTGAGTGACAAAATAATGCAACCGAGCAACATGTTACACACACCGTGAATCAGGAAAATGCTCACAATGCTGAACTGAGCAATGAAGATCAAAATGAAGATCACAATGATGATAAGAATGAGGAACATAGATCTCAACCTATACTTGCTAAGTATGTCAGAAGACACCATCCACAGGACCAGATCATTGGAGACAAAAGAGAAAGAATGAGAACAAGAAGTAAGTCACTTAACACTAGATGTATTATTTGTGATTTTGAGCCTAAATTTGTTGATACTGCACTTGATAATCAAGAATGGGTTAGTTCAATGAAGGAAGAGATTGAATAGATTAAGAAGAATAAAACATGGACATTAGTACCTAGATCGAGTGACAAAAATTTAATTGGTACCAAATGGATTTTTGGAAATAAATTAAATGAGAATGGAGAAGTCACAAGGTACAAAGGAAAATTAGTATGCAAAGGGTATGCACAAGAAGAAGGTATTGATTATGGAGAAACCTTTTCACCCATTGCTAGACTAGAAGGCGTAACAATTCTACTTGCTTATGCTACTTTTAAAGGATTCAAAGTATACCAAATGGATGTTAAATCTATATTTATGAATGGAATACTAGAAGAGGAGGTATACATTGAACAACCTGAAGGGTTTTTTTATCCTAACAAGAGAAACATGGTTTGTAAGCTACACAAAGTCTTTTATGGATTGAAACAAGCACCAAAAGCATGGTAGGAAAGACTTCACTCTTATCTCATTAGTATTGGATTTGTTAGAACAAGTGATAATAATAATCTGTATTTGAAAGGAGAAACTGATGATAAGAATTTTATTGCTGAGATATTTGTTGATGATATCATATTTGGAGGTAATGATATGCTATACAATTCATTTGCTGATGAAATGAGAAAATAGTTTGAGATGTCAATGTTTGGAGAGATCAATTTTTTTCTAGGTCTATAGATTCTACAAGAGGATGAAGGAATCTACATCACACAATCAAAGTACATCAAACATTTTCTGAAGATATTCAAGATGGAAGACTCCAAACTAGTTGGAACACCGATGGCAATCAAATGCAAATTAACAAAGGAAGACAAGACAACCAAGGTAAATAAGACCTTATATATTTTTATGATTGGAAAACTAATGTATGTTGTATACACTAGACCTTGATATAGCACATGTAGTTGGTATAGTTGCAAGATTCTCTACTAATCCTAAGGAATCACACATGACTATTGTTAAAAGAATTTTGAGATATATGAAGAATACCGAAGACTATGGTTTGTGGTATAATAAAGAAGGAAAATTTGAGCTACAAGTTTATACCAATGCTAATTGGGCTAGAAATATAGATGACAAAAAGAGCACTTTAGGAGGAGCATTCTTTATGGGTGATAGACTTGTCACATGGATAAGTAAAAATCAAGGATGCATCTCTCAATCAAATGTAGAAGTAGAATATATAGCTGCTACTGCAAATTTCTCTAACATTGCATGGATCAAGAAATTTATGAAAGGTATGAATATGGAAATTCTTGACCTAGTGATTATCTATTGTGATAATACAAGTTCTATAAACATCTCAAAGAACCCTATGATGTATGCTAATAAAAACACATAGCTATTAAGTATCATTACTTAAGGGAACAAGTACAAGAGAAAGAGGTGATACTGGAATATGTACAATCAAAAGAACAATTAGTAGAAATATTCACAAAACCACTGCCAAAGGATAAATTTGAGTACCTAACGAAGAGACTAGGGGTTCGTCCCATGTCTATTGGTCACTAAGTTGACTAGGAGGCTGCATCAGCCTACACATTATCAAAAGATCAATCATGTTGATGCAAGCTAAGATATGGACTCCAATCACATATCAGTACATGAAGGTACATATCTGAACTACACACCAGAGATATTGTTGGCTACTACAAAGTTGTATTGTTGATGAAGAGGAGATATAATGATATATTTTTGTCTGACATTGTTGTCAAAGGGAGAGAGATATCCAAATGATCAGGGAGAGAGAAATTCTATCAGGACGAAGAACATCAAAAGGGAGAGAAAGATCCAATGATGATGGAGAGACTGATTCAATGAAATATCCAATCCAAGAGTCAAAGTAAGAGAAGGATTCAATGAAGTAACCATCCATCAAAGGGAGATAATTGGAGAGAGTTAACACTACATATCTATCCATAAAAGGGAGAAGAGATTCTACAAGAAAGGGAGAGACAGAATAAAAAATTGCTACACCTATCCATTGAAGGGAATGAAGAAAGGGAGAGTACACTGCATAATCGAATCTAAGCTAGAAGAGCTTACCAAGAGTCAGATATTTTAATTGGTTATAGAAAAATAAGTTTGGTATGTTATTGCATATTTCACATTGTGTTGATATTATGTTTCCATCAATGCCAAAGGGAGAGATTGATGAACTATAATTGATTGAATGTTTGAAGATGATAACTTGATGATCACTGAGCTGCAAAAGTGAATGCAAGACATTGAATCTATTAATGTATTGTATTGTCATTGATTTCAACTTGATATGATTGGTCATATACATATTGTCACAACACTTGAAGATATAAAGAGACAATTTTTTTGTCATTGGTAAAGGTATACACTGAGTAACAGGGTTACCCGAGAATAGTGAACCCCGAGCAGTTCACAGTGTTACCCGATGGACAGTCAACACCGATGGATAGTGTTACCTAAGAGACACAGTGTTACCCAAGATCAGTAGTACCTACGAAAGTGTTACCAAGGAAACTAAGAGTTGATGACTGAAATCAACTAGAGTTAGAAAATGACAAAAATACTTAGTTGGCAAAGCTATATTTAGAGTTAACTAATTGATTACTTTATTTTCATCAACCAGTAGAAATAAGGATAAGAAGAAGATTTAAAGCTAGTTTTATTCCCAGTTGTCAAGGAGAAATCTACAAAATAAAACTAAAGCAAAGCTTTAAAGATTAAAGCAATGTATGGAAGTATTTGTAGATCAAGAAGAAATCTACATCAAGAATAGGAAAGACAAGGAGATTGCACGGCTAATCATGTCTATATTAAGAGACAAGTAATTCATTATGAAGAGAGGAATGCTAAGTATAATTCTGGTGAAGATAGAAGTCTTCATGTAGATCTAATCATACAGGCTAAAGAATAGAGCCAAGAAATCCTGCAGACACCGAGCAACAGAAGCAAGAGCATCCACCGAGCAAAAGGAAGAAAGAGGGGAGAAAAGGAAGTGAAGTGAACATTGATCAAAGAGGTATTTTGTGGACTAACAATAGATCTGAAAATCTAAAAGTTAAATTTTTATTATTGAAGAGATCATTTACCGTTTGAGCTTAACCATTGATTCAAAAAATCTCTTAACTGAGTGGGATTTAACCATCCTTATTGTATTGAGATACTCAAGAGTATCAAAAGGTTTTCATGTTGAAAACATAGTGAATGCTAGGTTAAATGATAAACTGTTAGTTTTGAATCCTCTAACAAGGTCACACTTAACAGTGTGTTTGTAACCTTTAACAAGGTTGGCTCTTCACCGAGCTCACTTCAGAAGAGTGAAAATTTTGGGTTACTGGTCCCAAGTGGTTTTTCCCTTAACAGGATTTCCACATTAAAATATAGGTGTCAAATGTGTATTTCTTTCATTGATTTGATGTTTTGATTTACAAATTACTAAAACTAGATTGGTCGGTAAACAATAAGTTTATTTGTTGCTACTCGGTAAAGTCTAAGAAAAGATAAACAATATATTCACCGAGCAATTTATATTTGTTAAAGTTATTAAAGGCATACATCTTGAAGGACTGAAAGATAACTAGAGGATATTATATTAGAGATAAAAATTTTGGTTGGATCTTTTGGATTAATTTTTGAGGCCACTAATTCACCCCCCTCTCAGTTATTCTAACACTTTATGCCTTTTTGAGTTGTTTAAGGGGCTCAAAAGGGGCCTTATTTCCTACATTTGACCTAGAAGTTATTGCTTGCCTTTATGATGTAGTTGGTTTTGAAAGGGACAAGTATGAGTTGAGGCCTCATTCGAAAGGAGTTATTTTTCCCTTTGGCTTGTTATTTTGTAAATTTTTCTGAGTTCTTGACATAAGCAAGGTATTTTGTAACCCATTTCAGAGAAACATATAAAAATTTGTAGCACCTTTGGCTATTATTTTTAACTTGTGCATTCTCACTTTTTTGTGTTTATGTATCACATGTTGGTGCCTTGTACAAAGATATATATAGTTTTTTGTAGGTTGTGAGTTGAGCGGTTTGTAAGATTCAGTCCCATACTTGTGAGGAAGTGTCTTTCTCCTCTTGGGGTCTGACCTTACTTAGTTGTCTTATGAATTATTTATGCAAGGATTGTGTTATTGGGTTGTGTGTTAGAGATTTTCATTACTGGTTCTGTTGTATGGTGATTACATGTTAGGTTTCAAATATTTTATTTTTGGTGCATCACCTTTTAGGAGTAGTTTTTTAGTTTTATGTTTTCCACCTACCCCTTTTCCTCTACAAAAGTATTAGTTCTAGGTAGGTTTAGGTGAGGTACCAACAAGAACCAACTTGCTCTAGAAGTTAGCTTCCACTATTTGAGCCAAAAATTAGGGAAGCTTTCCCATGTTCACCAATAGGATGAGTTTACTCAATAGGGGTACTCTATTTAGGTGACAATAAGGAGAAAAGGAATGCCGATAATAGTGCCAAATTTGACCTATATACATTCCCAATCATGAAATTTATACGAGTTATCCTAGAAACTTATCGGCAATAGAAAAAGAAATTTACAAAGCACTTGAATTAAAATAAAAACTTACCTCTATTAAACCATGTTCTGATAATGTCGGTACAATCAACAAGGATACAAATCCTGTTCGTTGTACCTCCCTCACACTAGGTGTTACCTACAAGAGTAAAATAAGATATAATCTTAGTTAATCTGTACTTAGAATAATGACAATTTAAATGAAAAGCATATATACTTGATACAAAAATGTTAAAAACTAAATATAGAAATATATGTACCATGTCACTATCATGGCCAAATGAGATGGTTGAAAGGCTAGGATGGTGAACCTATGTCGTGTCATCCTGGGAGATCAACCCCTGCTAAATAAACCATGTAAATAAACATTAGTACACACAAGTAATAAGTACATTCATAATCATTCTAAAACTCTTAATTACATTCCCCTTGTCAGCATGTGACGATGTACCACCCTCACATTGCACCCTAGTGGGACTAGGTGAAAGGTACAAGAGTAAAATAAGATGAAAATGTTAATTAGTCTATGATTTTTAATTATCATAATTTAAATGAAAATCATGTATGATAATAAAAAAGTAAATGAACAAGTGTGAAAATATATACCATAGAGCTACCAAGGCCAAATGAAATGGCTGAGAGCGTGGCAACCTGGACCTCTTTGAGATCCTCCTCTGTCATCAACTGAACATAAATAGACCATGTATATAAACATTAATGTGCAATCATATAAGTCATCTAATAAAAATATTTATTTAAAATTAAATATACTATGATGTTAAACATTAATTCTTACCATATCATGAGGAATGAATGGTGGTTGTGCTTCCTCATCTCTCACATGAGAGGAATCTTTAGGTTATGCTTTATTCCCTCTCGTGACATCTAGATCATCACCCATATCATTCACCTCATATTCTTCTATATTTCTGATCGAGGGGACTCAAGAATATATTATGGCATGTAATGAAAGTATGGGGCACACAAATATGTTCACCAAGGAGGATGTAACAATACATACATCATCAACACGTCGCTACACCAATGATGCAGTCTACCTAACCAAATGCCCACTCAAAGTGTGAATGGATCTAATGGTCTTTGAGTTCGCCTATGACATAATGTCTGGATGCTTCATTGTAGGAGGGGAGTAATGAGAGGAGGGGAAATAGATGGGCCCTGTACTACTTGATGTACCCCTACTCTATCATGGGGCTGGCCTCTGCCTATGCCCATAAATGATCTCATACTCCAATTGTTTACTTTATGACCTAACACAAAATTGGCATATAGATTTTTATTGAAATAAAATGACACATCCATATTTCCATGGGGTGGTTGATCAAAAACCATCCACCAATGATCCCAAAAGTTATTTCGCATATCAACACTCATGCACCATCTAATGGATAACTTTTAGTTTTTTTTGGATCATAGGCCTATCTAGTACAAGGATTCACAAATAGGGAAGATATTTTTTCTGTCATGATTCCAAGGACCTTCACCCTGTCATAATCGAGCCCATCATTAAACCGATTATGCATGTCATCTCACCATATAAGTGCAACATTATGTTGTGTGGTGAGGATCTTCATGTTCTCTATTATATAATCTAGTGTAGTAAACATTTAAGCTAATCTAGGGATCAGATTATACACATTTATAATATCCCTTAACCAATTCGAATTATTGGGTATACAGTCTTCTAAAGGTGAAGGATTTATAACTAGAGGGTTTTGTGCCTCTGGCTTTGCGGGATGTGGGTTTTCAAGTTGTGGTTTTTTGGCGAGTGGGTTAGCAAGCTCGGTATTATTAATATTATCTGCCATACTTGATTAAATTACAAATTCATTTAAATAAGCTAAATTTTAAACAATAGAAAATTTCAAACTAAGAAAACCTAGTTTTAACAAAAAAACTAAAAATGAAACTCAATAATCCAAAAAATATAAGAAAAAACAATAAAAACATACTTGGATCTGAAAATGCAAATAGTTGTGAAAACTTTGGGCTCCTTGAATCTGATATTGGATCCAATCTGATATCAGATACTAAAAACATGATTTCTTTGCTACTAATTCCATGGGTTAAAATGACCCACGACATTTCTTTTTTCTATATATGCCATCTATATCTGATACAAAATCCGATATCAAATTTTGCATCCCATATTAGATATTAATATTGTACTTTGAATTAAGTGGTAGCCCCACTTATGCCACCACTTAATATACACTAATATATATTAACGTATATTAATATATATTAATATAAACATATATTAATATATTATACTCATATAACATATCATATATATTATATATATTATAATATATATGATATATATTATATTATATACAATATATATTTATATATTATTAGATATAATATAATAATATTATAATATTTATATATTACTATATATAATATAATAAATATATCTAATATTGGATATGAAATCTGATATCGAATATTGATTTTTGCCTTGGTGTTTTCTTTGGCCAGGTGGACTGACACTCAAGCCTACTAAAAAGTCAACATGTATTTTTTTATGTTTTGGGGTGGATGACAAATACTTTTTCACATCGCTACTTTTTGCCCCCCCCCCCCCATGATCTTGCACATACCCTAAAATGAGAATGGATGTGAATCAATCTAAATGAATTTGAATGAATGAAAGTAGACAATAATGGATGATCATGGATTTTTTGCACTAAGAATGCATCATATTTATAATATTTCTCAAGGTCTAGAGGTTGTTAGTAATAACTGAGAGGGGGGTGAATAAGTGGCTTCAAAAAATTTTCTTTATTCTAACCACCAATCAAATAAACCTCAGATTATTATGTCCCTTACAAGATGCATGCCATGAAATACTTTATAATAATTAATTGTCTGTAGGTTTTCCTTTTCTGACCTTATTCTCCTTGATTACTGATAGGCAGTAAAACTTATTTACCGACACTCAGTAAATATGCAGAGTATACCTATAAATCTAGAAATGCATATGTGAAATGTAAAACAGTAAAGTAATAAACCATACACACATAACACTAAGATTTTAATGTGGAAACCCTGTTAAGGGAAAAACCACTGGGACCGATACCCCAAATTTTTCACTCTTCTGAAGTGAGCCCTGTTAGGAGCCAACCCTATTAAAGGTTACAAACACACTATTAGGTGTGACCTTGTTAGAGGATTTTATACATAGAGGTTGTCACTTAGTATCGGGCAACTTAGTTTGATACCACCCTTGAATCAGCCTCCTTCTTAGACTGTCAATAGGCTTTAGTCAAATCTAGTGCTACTTTCATGAATCAACCTTTTTGGCACTCCTTGGGATGTACCTCAATATATAGAAGACTGTTAAGTCCTGCTCTATTAAGAGACTTGATGCTTCAATGGTTAAACCGAAACACAATGACCTGTTTCTAATGCAACTTGAATTGCAGATTTTCAGATCTATCTAAGTACATTACCTCTCTGATCAATGTATCAATTTAATTATTTGTGCTCCACACTTTCTACTTTGTGATGTTGTGCTTCACTGTTCGTCAATGTCTGCAGAATTCTTTAGCTCTCCTTCAGCTTGATTGATCAGGACTGTATGAAGTTTTTCTTCATCAGTTTCTCTTCAGCATCCTCTTTCTATTCACTTCCCCTCTTTGTGATCCGGAAATGAATTAAGCTTGTCTCTTATATAGACATGATATTCACCGTTTCTTGATTCTTGATTCTTGGCGTGAAAAATAATCCATCCAATCTGATTTAAAGCATAACTCTTGATTTATCTCGTAGTTATCTTTATGCCAACTATACAAATCTTCTTTAAATCAATCACTTAACTCTGGTCGAATAAAACAATGAAAATAACCAGTTAATTCTATCTTTAGCTCTTTCCAGCTAGATATTTTGTCATTTTCTGAACTCTCTATTCTGTCGATTAACTCTGTAGTTAGTCATTGGTGACAACTGCCAGTTCCGTCAATGTGACTCTAGTCAACTTTGGGATCTCCGTCCGTCGGGCATCATTGCATTTTACTCATCAAGCAATTATGTTCTCAGCTCATCGGGCATCCTGTGATTTTTCTTTTTTGGGCAATACTGTCTTCTACTCGTCGGGTATCAGTGTAACTTTGGTTCTTTGCCTTTACCAATGGTGTGCACTCCATCAGTGTTATCTATCACTTAGTGAATACTTGACTTTTATGCATTGCTAAAGGCATAATCTTTGTTCCATTGATTCTCTGAAGTCTTTGGCATTATATACATGACCGTACAGATGATATCAAGTTGACATCAATGACAATACAAACCATTAACTGATTTAATGTCTTGCATTATCTTCAACTTAACATTATCAAACATTTAATTAGTTACATGTAATCAGGGGTGAGTTAGGTTTAACCATGATAAAGATGTAGTTGGATTCAAGAGGGATGACATGTCCATGATAAACAGTCAAGATAGAAAAGAAAGATTGAATGTCCAAGATAGAAAATCCTTTTGAGTGATACATTTGAGGTTTTCCCTTGTCTCCCATTGGTTGAATTAATTTTTTTATTTAGTGGTAAGTGAGATATTTTAGGAGGGAATTAATTAAATTATCCATGTGTAATGATTGAAAGGGTTGGAATTAATTAATGAAAGATAAACTATATAATCAAATAGTAATTCAATTACCTAGTTGATGAATGTCATTTAATTAATCCAAATGGCTTGAATTTAATCAATGTTTTCTATAGACCATTTTTAAGTGTATACATTTCCCCCCTCTTTGAATCAATGTCTGAGAAATGCATTGGTTCAAAGAATACTTGGATTCTTGATCTTGATTTTATACTTTGATAAAATGATGTCGACTTGGTTTGATTGATGTTTCCTTACTAATATGATGATGATGTTTTGATATGAACCTCTGAATTGAATCTTTGATGCCCCAATTTTAGATTTTAAAAATTTGATGCCCGAGGTCCCTAATTTTAAAAATTGCCCTGATTTCAAAAAAATTGTGTTCTGGTGATTGTATGCCACCACGGGAATTAAATTAAAAAAAGTTATGATTTTTGAAAATTTTATGTTTTTGGTGATTTTTTCAAATTTTTATGACTTTGGTCATTTTGATTTATATCCTGATAAAATGTCGATTAAAAATGCCCCGACATAAGATTTTTTAGCCTTTTTGATGATGAAGTCAACCCTTTTTGATGTGTGATAAAGGATGGGATGTTTTGAGCTCACGACGTAGAGATTCAATGGTAGATGCACTCATCGAGATTTGATTGAAATCTTGATTGAGCTAAGATGCACTCGTAGAGATTGATTGAAATCTCATTTGAGCTGATAAGATAGGTTGATTTTATGACTAATTAGGATGATTTATAGAGGATTGACTTGTTGTTGTTTGGATTGATAGGCTCAGTTAGATGTATCGATGATGTAAGGAATAGGGATAGGATAAGAGCCAGATTGATGTCGAGGCCTACAACCTCTAGTGACAGTCATGCCTAGTGCTAATTGATTCAGGATTTTAGATTATTGATGATTTATACTAATATATTGATCTCTTTGATGGACACTAGTGTACCTTTGATGTATCTTGATATTGAATTTGATATATCTTGACATGGAGTTTGATATATCTTCACATTGATTTCGATGTATCTTGATATGGACTTTGATATATCTTGACATGGATTTTGATGTATCTTAATGTGAATTTCGATATACTCCTCCTCCTGAGATTCTATGGTTAATTTTCCTTTGTTTATGTCATTATACATTATACATTTATGATTTTGATGATATATGATGATGTAGTGGCCTATTGGTGGATGCATGTCTATGTGGTTTTATGTATGAAGTATAATTTATTTTATGCTTATGATGGATGTTTATGCATAGTATAGATGGTGTATTTATATGGATTCACTAATGAGATGTTTTACTTAGATGTATAATGCATGGATGCATATTGATTATGATGTATGGATACATTTCTAAATGAAATGATGGATATTTTATGTTTTATGATGCAATATGACACTTATGTAAATGGATGTGTTATGTTTTGATTTGTTTTCCATCGATGTAATAATGTTATTGATATAATGATGGTCTAATGCATAGTGATAAATGAATGCTCCTAAATTAAATTTACTTTAATGATTATGTAGCTAATCTTAATTTTTAACGATTAATGCTTAATGTCAATGCAATTTTATTGATTAATGATTAATTTAATGCAATGAATGAATGATGTATCATGAGTTATAAATTTTTCTTGTTTTTGTTAATGTCCAAAGTACTCCACCATGAAGAGGTGTTTTGATTTGATTATTTCACCCTTGATAAATCCCATAACACTTATCATGCAAGATCTAATCTAATAATGAATAAAAAATGTAAATGCAACAGGACTGTTGTCACCTTTCATTGAATCTTTTTTATTATTTTACATTTTAACATCACTGAGTTTTTTGAAATGTTGAATCAGGTACAACCATCACTAGTATAATTGAACTACGATGATATGAATACCATTTTCATCAGTTTTGATATTGCAAATTGATACAAGCATAGAGGTATAAGGAACCAAGATAACCTGAGTATTATTTGTGTAAACAGACAAGATTTAATCATTTTCTTATGCAAATTTGAAATGTCCTCGATGATACTTTAATGATAAAGTCTTGAGACAAGTCTGCAGGATATTATGAATTAAAACAAAAGAAAAAGACAAATAAAATATCTTGCTTCATCATTGATTCTTTAGTCTGGAGACATCCTTGAGTTGCTAAAAAGACATGATATTAAAAAATTTAAGAAATGAAACCTTTGAACATCTTTTCTTTTGTTATCTGATCCATTTCTAGAATATATTATCCATTTGTAAATTTTGGTTTTTTGGGTTTTAGATTTTTGGTCTTTGATGTTTGGATGTTTGGATGTTTGGATGTTTGTGACATTCAAAAATTTATGAGTCTTGATCTTGGTTTTGACATGTTCATCTAATTTACTATATCTCAATGTTTGTCCTAGATTTTGGATTTTTCCCCCAGTTTGACAACTGAAAAGAGAATGTTGTGGCAGAAAACATGACGTGTTAACCCACCCCGCACACTTGTAAGAAATATTTCCATACATGGAAATTAGATCTAGGCTATTGTGATGTGTTTTTATTGTATACCTACAAATACTACACACAACACATAATAAGACATTACATTAGTAGGTTAGTATCAAATTCAATCAAATTTAAGAAAATACACCTACTAAAATCATCCTATTGCTTCCAACACAAGAAGATCAAATTGAATTACATAAAATGCTATTATATTATCTCTAATTCAGATTGAATATGTGTATGATGAAAACCTACCTCTGTTGAACAAGCTCATACATGCAAATGTTAGTTATAAATCATTTCATTCTAATCTAACATGTTCATAAACTTGCAACTACACAAAGCTTCCAACATAACCTCCGATGAGCCAAACAAGTGCACCAAAGACTTGTTGATTTTATCATAGAGAGGAATGTCGGTGTGCTCTTCCAGCACAAGATATAAATCTTACTTTGATTAAATTATAAAGGAATGATACTAAATGCAAACTAGATGAAAGTGATATTGAATGAACTCAATAAATAGTTATGGAGAACTAGTCTCAAGTATGCAATGCAAGAAAGAGAAGTAGGAATGAAAACTAAATGCAATATCATAGTATTGAATGCAAAAATAAGATTGCAACTACTATGATAAATGCAAATAACTACTAAACAATGTTAGTAAAATCTCTAAATGCAAGAAAAATAACTCTAATCACAAACTAGCATGATAAATCTAACGCAAAAAGGATGGATCCTTTACTCTTGGCAAGGATCCTATTTATAGGATTTTGAGAGGACTTGGGCAAGGTGGATCTCATGTGGCATCCACATAGGTGCCACATGAAGAACACACAAGACATGCAAGAGTCTAAGTTTTCTCACACATGTGTGAGCAACTTGAGATGTGATGGGTCAATGTGTACTTCAAGTACACATGTAAGAGATCTTGTCATAGATGTCATGTAGAATTGGTCTAATGATAGATTTTTGGCAAGTGTAAGAAGTTGTCATCAATGTTGTAAGAAACCTTGTTTAATAATTTTTACAAAATCTTTGAAAAGGTAAATTTTAGAAATCTTCTCACACATGTGTGAGAAAATAATTAGGACTAATAGGTGTAGGAATCCAAAAATTAGCCTAATTAAACTTATTTAATTAGTAGATAGGTGTATTTGTTGAGAGTTATGTGGGGTAGGTTAGGATCTATGTCTATATTTAGGATTAATCTAAATTAAATTTAGACTAATCACAACTTAGTAAAATATTAGAATGTGAAGGGAATAAATAAATTAAAAATTTATTTAAAAGGGGAATTTAATGAAGGAAAGGTATTAAATAAAATTTAAATACTATAGAAGATGAACCTAATTTAATTAAATAAATTTAATTAAATAGGTGGAAGAATATAACAAATATAATTAAATAACTATAATGTTAAGGGATGATTTTAGGCATCTATATTTTGCCCCTCTTTGATGTGGCATCGATGATGGTGTCACGTCAAAGAAAAAAGAAAAACAAGATGCCCTAGAGAAAATAGAAGGTCCTAAAGCAATGATGGTGAAGGAGTGCGCCCCCTTGAGAAAATAACGCAAAAAAATATTTTTTTGTGGAATTGTCTTGAAAGAAAGGAAAAAGGGAGGGAGAAGAAAAAGGGACAATTACATGACTTATGGGATGATCAATAAGGAACAAGATAAAAAAAAAGGGGTTTGGGATGGATAACAGGTCCCAAGGGACCTATAAATAGTCTGCGGGGGCCCTAGAAGGAGTCACTTTTACTTAATAAGAGAAAAATCACGAGGAAAAATATAAGGATGGCCGATCCACAAGATTGTATGCAGCTAGTAGAGAGCATTCAGAAACACTAGCAGGCAGCCAACGTGGGACCACTAGTGAGTACCCTAATCAAGCCCAGTCATTGAGTTCAATTTTTTGCATTTATTGCATGTCTGTGGCCATTAATGAGGATAAACAAGTTTCCAGGGTGGAGACGATGATCAATAGATCATCATCAGTGTAGATGATGATCTACCAATCTTTTTTTGTCCAGATAGCAATCGAGCGATCGTCATCTCCGAAGATGACAATCTTCTGATTGTCATCTACAGAGATGAGGGTTAGGGAATGTAGATGAATATCGATGGATATTCATCTGTGTGGATGATGGCCAACTAGGGTTGATTGGGAAAAGAAGATGGAGGTGTTGATCATGGATCGACGTCTTCATCAATCGACGTATGCATCGATCGACGTCTGTACAGGGAAATCTGTGTCTGCATTGATTGTCCCAAAAAATGCAAGGGAAGGGTTTTGGGAGTGAAAGAAAATGTATGGGGAGGTGTTAGGATACCCCATGCTGGACTAAGTTGTATAACAAGGACTAATAGATGTGGTTTTGTAAATGCAAGAGGTAAGATACTCTAGAGATACACTATCCTTTAGCAGTTGTACTATGATCTACATATGTGTGCCTATTGGAGAGGCACGACAATGGGAGAAGGGGTGACATTATTGTTAGTTTGGGCATGCGGTCATATCATTGTACTACACCCCATCAGACTGCATGAGACATTTCAGGTATATGAGTCATATACCTGTAACTATACACTGCCTATTTGATATGAGTCAATAGGTTCTATCAACCATTAGCATAGGACATTAGATGAGATGCAGGGGTTCAATTGGACTCCATATGTAGGGTGTGAGGCATGGGGCCATCAGGTCCAGCAATAAAATAATTACACAAAAGCGTGGGTGGGAGGATGTCTTTTATGTCAAGTTCTCTTAGACAGACTACTGGATTATTGGGAGGAGTGTATGTGATAGCCTGATACATTCTATCATAGGTGTTTAGATAGTTCAACCAGATACAAGATGTAGTTCCTGATTTGTTCCCACACTGATTAGTGACTCAGGAGGTGGGTAGCTTATGGGGGACTAGGGTGGATTTGGGGAGGGGGGAAGATCATCATGGCTAGGGATGGTACCATTACCATGGAAACATGGATAGGATTTGGTTTGATATGCAAGAGTGACTCTTGCATATGCTCATTGGTGGGTGGTACACAGGTCTATCAGATTGACCATCCCAGGGCTTATTTAGGCATACAAGCAACTGACAAGAAGAGAGGATGGTCCTGGGGTCAGAGAAGATGAGGGTGATGATGGAGGAGATGATGGAGGGGATGGAGGAGGCATGTGAGTAAGGGGTTTTAGGGCACAATTGAGGGTGGCGGCAGAGAGGCGGTGGGGGTAGGTACTGTAACCACCCTAATTTGGTCTACTCTAACAAAAGACCCTATTTTCCCTAAGTGTGATCATACCCCTAATTATATCAAGATAATTACTCAATTAATTGACATAATTCATTAAAATCAATTTAATATCCTAAAATCAAAGTGATTTCATCACTAACTCATATTAATTACAATGGCCTATTTAATCAAATAAAAAAACAAACTTGACTAACGTAATTATTTAAAAGGAATTAAATAAATATTCTAATTACAACTCCTCACTTGAAAAATGGAAATTCAATCCATTAGCCAATGAGAGTTAAATCACTTAGATCACTCATATGGATCACCAAAGATTCAATCTCCACCTCTCTTCACAAATCAATCTTGACCATTCATTCCTCAAATTCTTCTATAAAAAGAATGAATTTTGAGCTCAATGGGCCCCTAATTTTAGAATTTCATTGTAATCTTATGTTGCCCTAATTTCTTAGAAATCTAAATGCATTCTTAGCTCAATATTTAAACAATTTTCATAATCTTTCTTTGGAGAACCTAAAATGAACTTTGCTTTTGCATTTAGCTTGCATTCTATTTGAATCTTCCATTCTAAGCTTGTATATGTCACTTATCTATGCATAATCTGAGGGCAATTATATCATTTATCATACTCTTCTTAGATAGGAAGCAATATGTCACTTTTAGTAATTTCTATGTGCTTTTCCTCTAATATTTTATATTTTTATCACTAATCTAATGACATATTGAAGTGTTGTGTTGCAACTTGTAGGTACAATAAATACACACACATTTCTAGTGCCCACCTTGGGGCAAATCCTCTATTTTATCCTTCTTTCTAAGCCATTTTAGTGACCAAAGATCGCCTTTAGTTGCAAAGGCTCACATCTAGGAAAGGGCTTCGCATCCTAGATTTCTACAATCGCATCTAGTGAATCTCAGATCACATTCAATAAAGGCTCGTATCTGGCAATTCCTACATCACCTTTAGTTGCAAAGGCTCATATTTTAGGATCCTTAATCGCATCCTACATTTATAGGATCACATTTAGTAAATGCAGTGGCATCTGGTTAGCTATTTTACAAATTTTAAAGTTTAACCACTAATCTCTAATCATGACTATTTCTGAATGTTGAGTAGCCTAACAATTTCTTACAGATTGCTGTCAGAGACTTTTTTGTCAAAAAATTGGAGAGAAATTACTAATTAGTGGTTTGCAGGTAGCCAGAGCGTTCAACTTAACTCTATTCTTGCAAATTTTCAAACTTAAGCACATTTTCTATCATTTACTAAATTGATAAGAGGATTATGCTCTTTTCCTTTATGAAAAATTAGAAACTCAGAAGTCAATTTAGAAATTGATAAGAATTTGGGGTAAATGAACAAGAAAATTTTCTAAAGTTGGAAGTAATTGAACAAGCAAATTCACTAAATTTGGGGAATTGAACAATAAAACTTTGCTTTTCCATGTTTTGTCAATTCTTACAATAGGCACTTAAATAATTGGTTTTAAACACATTTCTTGGTCCAACTAGAGGATTTTCTCTTTTCACAAGTTGGAGAATCAAAAAATCGTCATGGGGGATTAAGTTTTGAGTTATAAAATCTAAGGAAATGAACATGTTTGATGTGCTTATGGGAGAAAAGGGCATGGAATAGGAGAGTATACTCTTCTTATTTTGAAGAATCAGAAATCTAGACTCCTAAGTCGCCAATCCTTTTTAATTGCTTTCAAAACATTAGAGGGCCTGCCGCTTGAGGAAAAAATCTCCCAGGAACGACCCAAGTGAGGACATGTGAATGCCAACCCTTCCATCTCACTATAATAAATATGCTTCCTTGAAGGCCAAAGCCTTGGAAGATGTAGTTGGTTTTGTTATTGGAATTTCAACATCATTCCTTGAACATGCTTAAGTGTGTGTGGAGCGGAGCTGCTTGAATCTCGCTTGCAAGACTACACACATTTGAGTACTCATAGGGCTATACACCTTAATTTTGCA
This sequence comes from Thuja plicata, assembly GCA_018584345.1. NCBI lineage: Eukaryota > Viridiplantae > Streptophyta > Pinopsida > Cupressales > Cupressaceae > Thuja > Thuja plicata. Next base: position 2,443,376 of record MU225479.1, read on the forward strand.
TTGTGCAATTCTCTAGGGGATTATTGCAAATGAATGCCCACAATTAAATAACACTTGTAGTAAAAAACAATCTGATTTATCTCCGAAAGGGTGATAATCTTTATGTAAGGCAAATAATAATTGCCCCGAGATACTTGTCATTTCGTGCCCTCACTTGTGTTTGGAGTTGGCTAATACAACATCATGACTAGATCCATTGTGTGTTAGGTGATGGTTTTATTTTGATTAGCATGTGAGTGTGTACCTGAGTCTACGAGCAAAGATTTTCACTCTATGCCTAGAATCTAGGAAATAGGGATGTGTTTTGTCACCTTAATGAACATTGCTTAATGTGTCTTAAAATGCACTAACAAAATAAAATCCTCAAAATAAGAAACAATTTTCAATCCCTGAATTACATGCTATTCAAAAACTCTCTGGAAAGTCTCAAACAGACCCTGTTGTCAAATATAATTTCATGTACTTTGAGACAAATTGACTCAAAAATTGCAAAACCATCACAAGCTCGCATCTTGTCATTTTCATATCGCATTTGGTTGCATAAGATCACATCTAGGGAACCTCATCGCATTTAGTAAATCCTTTCTCACATGTGGGAAATAAGCTTGCATTTAGTCTACATAAGCTTGCATCTTGTATTTCAAAGCTTGCATGTAGGGAGTCGCATTTAGGACAGTGGGTACTTGCACACGTGTCACTCTCAAAAACTCTATATTTTTGGATACCCATTTGGCTCTTTAGTCTGGTCTTGTTGCTCTTTTTGGTCCGCTTGTCGCTGTTTTACAAATTATTTTGAAGTCTACCTTGCATTTCCTTTTGGATTCTCCCAATTGGTCCCAAAACATGTGGTCTTTTCATTCAACAAAACCTCTTGATTCCCAGCTCACTATTAGGGCATTCTAACCCTCTAGATCTGGATTCACTCACTCAAAACAAATACAAACACTCTTTCACTACTTGGAAACACCTATTTGGAAAATTTGGACATCTTATTGACATTATTGGAAATTTTTTGACAAAGTTGAGACCCAGCTTTCATGGTAAAGACAAGATGTAATCAATACCTTGCTGACGAATTAGATAGACCTCCTAGATTACTCAATTTTCAACAAGGAGAGACATCTCATAATCCCCTATTTGACCAAAGCTCACCCTAAATGGATGAACCTCATCATAAATGGAGTGTTGATTTTGACGAATCTATCCAAGAACATGATGATAGAGAGAGTCAAGAAGATAGACATCATGGTCATCCTTTGTTTGGTTCTGATAGAGAGAAAGATATATCAGAATAAAATTACAACAAACTCAAACAAAGTAGAAGGTTTCAAAGAACCTTAGAAAAGATCATAGCAGAAGACAAAGAGAAATATTTCCTACACTTAGCTTCTCTTGGAGTCAAACTCCCCAAAGACTATGATGTTGAGGGATTAAAGGAAAAGGAAGTGCAAACACCTATTTCTATCCTCACAAAGAAATTAACCCTAATGCAAACGGAACTTGCGACACTAAAGAAAGAAAAGACGAAACCAATGAAAAAGTACTCTTTGGAACACATATGTCCATTTCCTTTCGACAAGAGTATAAACATGGTTCCATTTCCACCTAACATGGCAAGACCCAAATATGACAAAAACATGGGAGAAACGGATCCACATGACCATGTTAGAGAATTTTTGTGCTCTAAGCATAGAGTACAAGCATGAACCAACTTATTTAATGAGGCTATTTCCGCGAAGTCTAGGTGGAAATGCTATGGAATGGTTCTCCAAACTCACACCAAGTGTGCAATATTTTGAGGAGTCAATTCAACAATTTGTCCAACATTAATCCTACAATGTACAACATAACATCACCATGATGGATCTTTGTAACACGAAACAATGAACGGGTGAATCCTTTACACACTTTTTACAAAGGTGGAGGAGAATCTTTGCAAGGTACTCAAGAGAAATACCCAAATATGAAAAGATGGAAATCTTTATCAAAAACTTGGTACCCTAAATGAACTATGCTTTATAAATGCAAGATTCACCTATTTTTGATAGAATGATCAAGAACACTATTCGTTCCAAAGATGTTATGGTCAAGAAAGGAAAGATCGCACTCCAAAGTGACTAAATATAATAAATATAACAACAAACCTAAGTGGTGGAGAAAGAACAAGAATGTTGTTAGTGATGGAGTGGTGGAAGAATCAAATTCAAATGTTAAACCAGCTATGTTTAATCTCACAAATAGCTTACAAGAAAGCAAAGAAGCTAAGGTAACAACCATAATACCAAGAGAAAACAATGATACCAAAAAGAGAAAACCATGGATGTCTAGACCTCAAAGAACATTTACTCCATTGGGAGAACCTCTTGAGAGAGTTTTGAAGACTCTCTTGCATAACAAAGTCCTCACAATACCAGATTCAAAACCATGGGAGCCGGATGTTAAACTAAGGTGGTGGAATGATAATGCCTATTATGACTTCCATAAGAACAAAGGACATAAGACTAATGACTGTGTTAAGCTCAAACATGTTATACAAGACCTCATTAAGGGAGGCAAAATCAAATTGGAAGGACATACCTCTAATTAAGATCACACGCCATATAACAAACCATTCCCTAACTATGAAAAAGGGGAAGCTTCTAAAGGAAAAGGAAGTGAAGTCAATTACACCTACTCTCATAATGATAATGTGATCAACATGTTGGACATAGAAAGGGAATCAATCAATGTGATTACTATCAAAGGTGCTAAAAATAAATCAACACATTTGAATGTGGTAACTGTTACCCAAAATTTTCCCCATTATGCAAATTTTGGCTACAAGTGGAGAAAAATGAGGCTCCCACAAGGGTTGAGCCCAGCCTGTGAGAACAATCTTAAATTTTCTAGTCTTGGTTGTGTCTCCTATAACCTTTTTAGCTCTCTGGTCTGCCTTGTCCATGCAAAAATATTCTAAGTATGAAAACCTTAAGCATTTCATGGAAACCCTGTTAACACTTGCAAGTTTTCATGGGCTTCATGCTTTTCCTTATGTTCTCTGCATTTTCCTCTGGCCTCTGGCTTAAGCCCTAAACCCTTGGAGTATTTTTCATGTCAAAATTTGGGATAAAACCCTAGATGTCTTGGCTATGCTATGTTTTCGAGTTACTTATCCTTGGCCACTTAAAATCCCTAAACCTGTGTGCTTATTTCCTTTTTTGCACAGTTGCGAGATCTCCTAATCCTATCCAGATATTCCTTTTTATCTTACAACTTAGCGACTTTACTTGGTCTAGTTATCTCTTAATGAAGTGGCATATTCCATTTTGATCAAGCAATAAGCCGGCTGTCTTCCGATGAAGTCAGGATCCTATGGTGGTCGCATCATCTCCAGATTTAACCCAAGTTAATCATTTTATCTAGCGACTTGGAGACCTTCAGTCGCTTTGTCTCTTGATTTGATAGAGTTAATGTTTGGTTTCAATGTTAAGTGAAGTCACTGGATCTCTTGATTTGACCCCAGTTAATGATATTATCTCGAGACTATGAGATTACACAGTCGGGTTGTCGCCAGTTTTTACCAAGGTTAGTGGCAGAGTTTAAATTTTAGTCTGTCACCTGATCTCGTGGAGTTGATGAGTTAAGTTAGAACATCTAGTGATCAGGAGATAAATTAAGGAAGTGGAGACATGTGTAATATTATAAGGTGAAGATGTATTTCTTCAGTTGGATAGTCTCATGATACTTTATGGTTTGAAAAAAGGATTAAGAGATCTAGCGACTAACCGTCAGATGTAAAGGAAAAATGAATCAACAATGGTTGGGTTATCTCAAAATGAAAGTTGAAAAGTCAAAAGTGTCAAGCAACTGAGAGACTACTGTTTCTTTCACCTCAGTCGGGTGATCGCGTGATGTAGACCAAATATTCCATTTGGTTTGGCGACTATGAGACTTGCTTTAGTCAGGTGGTCTCTAGAGAAAATGGAATATTATCTCAAGGTCTTGAGACTTTTTGAAGAATGTCCAATTAATGAAGATCCAATGGTGGTTGCCAAGTCTCGTGACAAACTCAAGGTAAACTAAAAAATACAATGACTATGAGACTAATGATATTTGCATTGTCTCAGGAGATAACCACAGTTAAGGAGAAGGTAAGGAGACTATGAGACTATGCAGTCGCGTAGTCTCGAAGGAAACTCAGGGTTAGTAAAATGTTTAAGCAACTCAGTGATATGAGAGATTTGGTGAACCTGAGTAAAAGGTAGGTCAGGGTTGAGTTTTGGGGTAAAGTCAAAATCTAAAAGGTAATGATCGAGAAGTTCATGTTTGATCCAACAGTCTACATAATGGCTTGATTACAAAATGCTCAAAATCTATTTTTCAAGGCATAACACCAGGCTACCACGTGTCTATGCAGCGAACCTGAGTTAAAGAAAAGGGTAGATCAGAAAGGAAGATCTACGGTCATGTTTTAAATTAGGGAAAGGATATTTTCTCAGCTGTTGATGAAGATATCTCTCCAGCTATTACCATTGTCATGCAAATATTTGAAAATTCAAATATCTGATCTCAGAGTTATGACAGGACCAACTTGTAGAGGGAGGAGATGGTTGAGACGACTTCTCAAGGCCACATTAATGATGATGGGAAAGATACTCAAAACCATATCAGATCGAACATGATATTTTTGAAGAGCCTTTATGAGTAGAATTGATAGAGTTAGGGTTTCTGATTATTCTATTGCCAATGTATTGAAACCCTAATTTTTGAATCAGATTGTTTTCCTTGAGCCTACGTGCTAGGAGGATGTATATAATAGTTTTTTAGATCTCTTTAGCTTAGTATTTTTTTAGCTTTTGCAAGATTTTTTTGGCATCTTCTCTACCCCTAGGTTTTCATATGTTGTAATCTCTCATATAATTACAAATATTGTAAAGGCTTTTTGTGACATTCTTTCTATCCCTGGGTCTTCTTGTTTGTACTCCTCTTACTGGAATATAATACAGAGATTGGTATTAGAATGAACTTGGAGTTCCTGAGCCCTCTTTTTTTTCTGCAAAGTTGTGAACTACTATGGATGATCTAATTTAAATGAGCTTGTGGATATTCTTCAATCCCCTGTTATTTTGTCTCATTCCTATACCTGATTGTAGAGGTGGATGTCTATTTGCAGGTGATAGTCCGTCTATTTATAGTGAACATGCTATTTTTTGTGAAATTACTTCTTTCCCTGAATAGCATCTGTTTATCTCAGACCTACCTATGAAATATTTATGCAAGCCTATCTAGAAAGTTGTGTTCTTTTAGATTCAAGTCCTCTTTCTAAGATTGATTGTTGTGTTCTAATTCAGAAAAATAATCTTTCGGTGTATCACCTAGTAGGATAGTTTTCTTTTAGTTATTTCCCTTTCAGCATCTCCTTCTATCCCTTTTCCCTCGAGAATGTATTTTCATGCATAAGAAGAAAATTTGGGTGATTATCCAAGAGGAACCAACCTAGAACCTAGAGGTTTCATTTCAGTTAGCAAAGGTCCCACACCTGGAAATTATTCCCATGTTATACTAGATTATCAAGACTATGAGAGCTTGACTAGGGTGCAAATTTAGTACATATAACAGTAACTCAAAGCCAAGCACAAGTCACGATTAAAGGATTAAATTCCTCATCTAAGAAAGTGACATCCTCTAAAGCACCTATTGTCTTAATTCCTAAACCAGTAGCAACAAGACAAATAGTTATTATACCTTCTACCAACTATAACTTTATAGATCAGTTGCAAAGGATCTCATCTCAAATTTCTATATTCGATTTATTAAAGATCTCTTCAGTGCATAGGGAAGTTCTTGAACAAGCCTACATTCTATAAATGTTCAAAAGGACATAGATGTAGATAAGTTCTAGGAAATGGTTAATCACATATCAGCTCCACATTACCTCTCCTTTTTAGAGGAAGATGAAAAATCCTTGAATCATCTACATAACCAACCCCTTCACATTGAATTCTTGATTCAAAAATCTCATGTAAAATGTGTATTGATAGATGGAAGCACATGGTTGAATATATGTACTCTCAATCTAATCAAGAAACTAGGTCTTTTAGAACAAACAATTGATTCAAGAAGTAAGATAACCATCAAGGCTTACGATGAAGAAGAAAGATCATCCAAAGGGCTCATTATTTTACCAATCAGAATATGACCAATTGAACACAATGTAATTTTTCAATTTCTTGATCTACCATTGGCCTATAACATATTATTAGGGAGACCTTGGATACATGAAATGCAAGAAGTGCCATCTACTTACCACCAATGCATCAAATTCTCACATAATGGGGTGGAATTGACAATTGTTGTAGATTCAAGCTACACTTGCAACAATGTTAAAGTAGACAATATGGTTCAAAACAATAAGGAAGTCCCAAAAGAATCCACACCTGAAACCTCTAAAGACATGGTGATGAGAAGCTTTGGAAAGACACTAAAACTTGAAGAAACTAGCATGGGGAAAACAAACTAGACATGACCCCATCATTGGCTAACATTCATGTGTCTCCAAGATCTTAAGAGAAACCTTCCCCATCTTTCACACCTACTGCATCAAAATAAAAAGACATTCACAAACCAACTAGTATGGTTAGAGCCTCTACTTCTCAAGAGGATGAAAAAGAAGATAAAGTAGTCTTGTCTTGGCTTTATAAAGAGGAACACAGAGAAAATGAGGTAAAACATGTTAAGATATCTCCATAAAAGTATGGAAAAGGTTATGACCTTCTTTAAAAAATGGGATACAAAGGGAAGGGATTAGGAGATAAAGGAAAATGAATCATTGATCCTATACACATGGAATTTAGAGATACAAAAGAAAAAATAGGGTTAGGTTTCAATAACAATTCATAAACCCTACCTTAAGAGATGGTCCAATCTTTGATGAAGGAAGTGATGATGAAGAAGAAGAATTAGAACTTGTACCATGGACATATGAAAGCTTACTACACATTGGTACTGAGGATCCCAAATATCAAAGAGAAATATATGTACCAACATTTGTAGCACAACTAGAGCATCTTGTTCCTTTGTTGTCACAAACTGATGTCCAAGAAGTAGAGGAAGAAGAAGAAGACTCTCCAAAAATCCAACAGCTAGAAGAAACCCATGAATAAATACCCCAATGAAAAGATATACATCCTAACTGGGGGCAATTGGTGATAATTTCACATATCCTAGAATTACCACACTTTGATCCACAAATGGCTAATAGAGTACATCAGGTAACTAATGCTTAGTTTTTAAACAGATTTGATGACGAAATCACAGACTCGCATGATTATGAATGGGATCACATGTTTGATGCTACCATGGACATTGAAGTGGATGTAATTCATAATTTTTCACCTCTATTAGAGAGAGGAGAAGGTTCTAACACTTTCCCTAACACTACTATTGTCTCAGAATTAGATGAGATAGCACTGCCTAGGATTATTAATGGACATATTGGTGTTTTAATAGGTCTAGAGGACATTCAAAGAATACAAGCTATGAGTTTCCATATGATGAGAGAAGAAGAAGAAATCTCAACTGATGAGTCACTAGAGTTAGGTTCACATATTACAAACAATGACCCTAATAATGATGATTCGACGCTTAATGATCTAAACACTATATAAGCTAACTTAACGAAACATGTCTTGTCAGTTAATAGTCTTAATGTTGACATGATACTGTCCTTACAAAAATCTAAATCATTATCCTTGGTAAACCCTGACCTTATTGATTGGACCAATTCAGACCCTACTCCTATCATGAACTTCCCCAATGACTATAATTTGGCTTGTTACCTAAATGCTTGTGAGCCCTATCCTTATTCCACCAATGCAAGGAGCGTGAACCTGACAAAGGAGGATATCAAGTTTCTTAGTCACAAATTGAAAAATAAAAAGAAACAAAGAACTGATGGTGAAAACCACATTGTGGCAATATCAAATTCTAAAATAGTAAAAATAAAAGATGTATCTGGTGGAAAAAACCTCTCAGAGGTGCCAAAATATGAGATCCTTGGTATCCTCCCTAATAAATTTCAAGAAATATCTTTAGTTTTGATAGAACCAACACAACTAGTTAATTTGGGAACAACAGAAGCTCCTCAATTTGTTCACCTGGCACAATCATTATTAGAAGAAGAAAAGATACAGTTTAAGAAACTCCTCAAAGAGAAGAAGATTAAATTTACATAGTCTTACACTGATATTCCAAGACTTGATCCTAAGTTAATAATGCATCACTTATCTATAGCTCCTGGAATTAAACCCGTCAAATAAAAACTAAGGAATATGCATCCACATGTGGCATTATTGGTCAAAGCGGAGCTCGAAAAACTATTAAAATATGGATTCATAAGATTCATCACTTATGCAGGATGGGTTTCTAATGTGGTATCAGTTTCTAAAACAGATAATTTTATCATAATTTGCACAAACTTTAGGGACTTAAACAAAGCTTGTCCTAAAGATGACTTCCTATTGCCAAATATTGATATGATTATAGATCTCACAGTAGGATATCAAATGTATTCACTCATGAATGGATTCTCAAGATATAACCAAATTAAGATTGCTCCTAAGGACCAAGAAAAGACAACATTTACATGTACATGGGGAACATTTTTCTAGAGTGTCATGCCATTTGGGCTAAAGAATGTTGGAGCCACATATCAACGAGCTATGACAACAACCTTCCATGACATGATACACAAAAACATGGAGGACTATGTGGACAATACATTAGCCAAGTCAAAAATAAGAACCACTCACATTGAAGACTTGAGAAAGATACTAGATCAAATGGAATGGTTTCAACTAAGACTCAATCCATAGAAATGTGCATTTCGAGTCTGATCGGTGAAGCTCTTAGGTTTTATTGTATCAGCTAAAGGAATTGAGGTGAAACCCAAAAAGGTAAAAGCTATAATGGAAATGTCACCTCCTTGCAACATCATTCAAATGAGGACGCTTCAAGGAAGACTTCAATCCATCAGGAGATTCATGTCCCAAATAGTAGATAGAGCGCAACCTTTCAAAAAAATGCTACATAAAGGTGTTACTTTGAAATGGGACTAGAATTGTGAAAACAATTTCAAATAATTAAAAGATTACCTAGCTACTCCTCCTATTCTCATGGTGCCTATTCATGGAAAACCATTACACTAATACATTAGGGGTCAATTTGCGACGGCAAGCAAATGCAATGTGTTTTTGGCTTTTTTTTTTCAATTATAGCCCGACGACGTTGCAATTGCGACGACAGCGAGTTATAAGAGAAAAAAAAAAGGAAAACATTTCTCATTTGTTATAGTCTGTACTCGATCATGCCCGGGAATTAAGGGCCTTCCCTCCCTCAATCTAGCTCGGCGAAGAACTCACTCATAGTTCGGCGAAGAACTCACTCGATCTAGCTCGGTGAAGAACTCACTCATAGTTCAGAATTAAGGGCCTTCCCTCCCTCAAAGCTTGCCTCCGGCATACGCCCATATCCAGCTCGGCGAAGAACTCAGTCATAGTTCGGCGAAGAACTCACTCACGAAAAGGTCAGTCTTCTTCTCCACCACTCGAATCTCAGTATGCAGGCATTTTATTGTTTATAAAAATGTTTTTTTAAGAAAGTACCCTATTCTATTTTTGTTTTCCGCACAGCACTCGCGGGGTCCCCCTAGGTTCGGCCTAGGTTCACCAAGGTCCCTCTTGGGCACCCTGGGAGGGACACTCGGTGAACCCAGTGGGGAACCAACCCAAGACCCGGACCCAAGCC